>JAYMGJ010000772.1:0-165744 GCA_037178675.1 Scleroderma bovista | reverse complement strand
CATACTACAGGTCTCTCATGTACTGCTTTATTATCAATGCAGCAGTTACTGGATATTAGTGACTCGCAGAGAACCCTGCTTGGAAAAACTCGTTCTCAACCATGCCAGCTCTGGTCAGAACAGCTCTCATCAGATAAAACCTCTTCTCTTCTCCGATTATTATCGGCCCATACGGCGCATGTCCGTTGATATGGACCGGATAGCGTGTATGATCAAAGGGCCGACATAGTAAATTTCCGACGGCAGACCTGTTCCCTACTAGGCAGACCAACTTGGCTGTAGGAAGACATCACCTTCTCGATTGTATGTGGGTCACGAACATTTCTAGTATCTTTAAGGTTGGATAACCCAACAGGACGCGGAAATGCCACGGCGTGGAGTTGGTGTCAATACCAAATATTGGAGTGACAGCTGTACATGCATGGTTGCGTATATGCTGCTCTTCCAATACACGGTTACTGATTGCTTGAACAGTCTTTTGGGCCCTCGATGTGCAGAGCGCACAGCGCTGGCAACAATATATGGCGTGGAGGACAGTGAGCTATGCATGGCAGCATGGTGCGTATCATCACTGTTGGGATTCTACGATTTTCCCCTTGGAAGCCCTTCTACTCAGGCCCGTCATTTGCCCCGGTATTAGGAAAACGTACTGCAATACCGACATGTGACCGCTCAGTATGACAGCCTCTTAGGTCGACAAGCGTGGCTTTCGTTATGGAGAGCCTAGAGCCCCCTGTACAACTACCACCTTTCTATAGTCAAAACTCTGGTCACAGATGGCAGCGATAAAACAGGACTAGAATCCATCGGCATCACTATCAGCCTCCCCATCTCATTCAAGCAGCTCTTCGCATCCGGATCGATCTGATCAAGGCCACGTCTCTGATTGTTCCATCACTGAGGTATCTGCACCTTCCCTCACAACTGTGTCGCTGGCGAGCAGCAGCCCACCAGACTCTCCAGGACTCGAGCACGACTCGTTTTACAAGCATGGTGAGCGTGGTGGGAGGACTAGACGTGCCTGTGAGCTCACCGGTCGTTAATCTACTTCGATGCAATGCTGATCACGGATCATTTGTTGCGCAGCTCACTCAGGGCCCGATGATGACGACGATATCGAATAGTTTGTGCTCAACTTGGATAAAGCATTCCTACCCAGCTATTCACGTGCGACTGCCCGATGGTCTGTAATAGGAAAGTTGATTTATCTCCCATCAGTACAGGCAGATCCTGGAGCGGCCCGTCCATAATACGCGTGTTTCCAGACTTAGTAGGCTTGCTCAGGAATTTCACGTTTCCACCATCCTTACTATTGACTCAATCGCCGACGACACACCGGAACTGATATTGAACGCGTCCCTCAGGATTCTGTCACACTAGAATGGAGTTAGTCACTCGTTGCTGGCGAACGAACTTATGAAAGACAGCGCTACTGTATACAACCGTGAGCGTCAGGCGAAGATCAAGGTATGGATAACTGGCTGCGGCATGTAGTGGGTACTGTCATCAGGAGACTTAACAGCACGTCCATTGGGATCTTCCGAGGGTTGCACAGGCAACATCACCAACTATGAAGGAATCTATCAGGAGACTGAGCGTCAAATCATCGGAACGTTGTCATATTCTTTTTGCGCCCTCACTGACACCGCTGATGCGGCTCGATAATGGTTGTCGTGCGGCGCAGTGGTAGGGCGTTCTAGAGCCCTTCGTATCAAATGGCCGCAGTAAAGACAAGAGTATTGATCCCTTTTCCTGCTTTTGCTGACCGGACTCGTATGGCAGGTTATGGTGACAATCACGAGAGACATTCTTTTGTAAGTCCTGTTATGTGCTTCATCAGAAGCTTCTAAACCTTGTGGCAAATGATCCTCTAGGTCAGAGCAATGTGATCAAGTTATATCCAGCCACTGTTTCTATTCTATCCAATCCAGGGTCTACCGGTCGTAATAATGCATAATCCCCGTGTTGGTGTTAGGCATGTGCAGGAAGCGAGAAACCTTGGTGTCGAAAGAGAGCTCCCCCTCTTCCTGATCCATCAATTGTCTCGCAACAGCCACCATCAGACAGAGGAAACATATAGCTCGCACCCGAGTTGCACCCGATTTTGAGTCCAAACCGTACAAGGCGCCGTGGAGCCAAGTGGGCAATGGCGACACCGGCATTTGTCCAAACTAAACAAAGGCGCTAATGTGAGTGTTGGTCGGCATCTGGTCAATTGACTCGCTACTAAGGAACTGTAAGTCAACGCCGGTGCAGCGGCCGCACGACATGGAATGTGCAGACTCTGGGATTGCAATGGTACGGTCGTACGGCCAAGATCTCCCAGTGCTCATGTTGATATCGTAGACGGCCATGACTTTCAGGTATCCTACATAATTCATTTGATGGAATTCAGAACCGACCGAACAAGCGAGAATTTTGGTTTTCACCTGAGCGTAAAGCATTCATGTCCAGGAGGAGTCTGGTACGTAAGAAATCCTGGTGATGCATTCCAACAGAAACCGAAGAATCCTTGAAGCAGCGGTCTCATGCTGTGCTAATGTTGATGAGCCGATCATCATCGGAGCGCCTGTGCAGAGATAAAAGGATGGTTAGTTTTTGAGGACTCTCCCTCAGAGTCAACACTACGCTTTTCATCATGACCTGCCCACTCAATTCCGGCTATTACTATATCCAGACTAGAGATCACAGCAACGTTGGCGTTGTCCACAATAGAGTTGTGCTCCACGGTCCTCGAACTGTAAGCTTTGTCACCTTCCAACTGATCTTGTGATGAAATCAGCTCGTATCATCAGCGTTTCTACGTCAAGAAAAATGGCAGTGGTCAGAATTGCACCTACGAGATTCTGTCCGGCCAGCACGTTGTGGATGCAGGCGGGGAGGTTGCTCTCAGGCCCTATGTTCAGCAGTGGAAAATCGCCCAATATGGGGACATATACACGTGAGCCATCGACAACTACTATTTGACGGTGGCTGAGATGCCCCCCCAGTGTTGCGTTGTCATACGATAGTAACTGTGGTTGGACCGTTTCAGAAGACGAGGTAAAATTACACCATCATTGTTGAGGGCTGTTATTTAACACCTTATCCCAGATTCTGGTCGAAGAGCCTCTGATTCCTACCCTCCCCAGCCAGCAGTTCAGGTTCATCCATACTTCTTGAATTCATAGTTGGAAGAAATGAAGATTAGGTGTCTGTGTCTGAAATGTACGATCATATGTCTGGTTGAGTTGCAGTATTTCTGTCGCATTTGTTTGAAAATCCGAGACAGAAGGAGGTGGTATGCATATAAATACTGTTGGCGAGTGTGTTACCCAGGCAGTTAACCCGGGTAGTTGCTTGATGGGACCCCCGGGCCTTTGGTTGAACATTCCTAAATAGAAGTGTCACTTCTAGAATTTATTTCTCGGTATGTTAGCCCGCCCCAACCCCATCACTGGACCATTGCAAATGATTATGCTCTCCTCAGGTATCTCATAAATGTAGAATTTTCTGGCTCAGATCTTTTCCCACTTTCACCCATACACTCGGTTCAGGGGCTAGCGCATAACAAATGTACAACGGGGAACTGACCGCGGTTCTCGGTGATTCTCACCAGGACATAGTTGGCCCGTGTCCAAACACAAAAAGCGAAGACGAACGAAACCATTTTTAGCCGCTTACAAGCCTGATGGCGATCTGCATGATTCCAAAAAGGAAGACAAACCGTCTCTTGGGCGTCGTGAGATAGGGGCGCGTGCATGTCACGTGTACCAAAATCAATGCAGATGAACAAACACAGCCACACAACATATCCCATGCCTCGTAAATTCATCGCCGAGTCCGAACGTTTCCCCGGACACACGCACGTCCTCCTCGTTACCACAGGGAGCGTCGCATCCATCAAAGCACCGCTGATAGTCAAGGAGTTCCTCAAGGTCAGCCCACTCGGTTGATGATGAGTTCAGCATCTGTGCACACAACACTTGTAGTACGGAGATGTCAAGGTCGAAGTTGTCTCTACGAAACCGTCCCTGGCATTCTTCAATGTGAAAGATGTGGAAGAAGCGGGCGCGAGAGTGTGGACGGACGACGACGAGTGGTCGGTAAGTGTATCTTATTTCCGATCCCACTCATCCCCCGGCGTAGCGAGCATGCCGTGTACCGTTTTCATCAGGGATTATATCAAATCGGAAACCCGATCCTTCACATTGAGTTGAGGCGATGGGCCGATGTCGTCCTCATCGCACCTTGTTCAGCCAACACACTCGCCAAGATTGCTGCGGGACTGTGTGATAACCTCGTTGTGCGTATTCTCTCACCTTTTTTTATCATGTGCATTTAGATCCAACTCGGCGTCGTGTGGTCTCCGGTTCCGGTGCAGACTTCCATGCTGCGTGCACTCGCACCGACGACGCCGACCTATGTATTCCCTGCGATGAATACTCTCATGTACGAACACCCGCTCACGGCCGAGCACCTTCGTATCGTACGTGAGGTTATAGGATACAATGTTATCGGGCCAATTGGGAAGAACCTCGCATGTGGTGATGTTGGTGAGTGCGACGAACACAGTGGCGTATATGCATTTATATCCCGTCTTTTCGGGTGATATAGGTATAGGTGCTATGACTGAATGGAGAGATATTGTCAACATTGTGGTAGACAGATTTCGGCTGCAGTTAAAATCATAACCTGCGTCATTCTTTTTGATCCTACGTGTGAGCTGCCAGAGTGAGTTGCATGTGATATCTTCCTTGGGCTCCAGGCCATTCCCTTGAACAAGGATGGTACGAGATAAACACAGAATCGGCTGACCTCTGTCAGTGTATATCAATAACCATCGACAACCCTTACCGCATGGCATTTGACAGATGCTACATATCCTTATCGCCAAAGAAACGTGCATACACACAGGTCTTCCGAGATGATGGTCAGCTCGTCGTTTTCCACTGCGATTAGTACATCATGCACCGGGCATCCCGACGTAGTAGCAGGATATCTCCCGCCGAATTGTGAAGATATATTACAAGAATCAAAATTATCCGTGCCGTGGAATGTCTTGCATCAATATCCCACGAGGCACGTGTCAGGAAAGGAACGTAAAGGGTCATGGTGGATACATAAAATCGTGGGCTGTACAAAGTATGTGACATCAGCGACGTCTGAGGGCCTCGTCGTTTAGCAGCACATCTCGCACGGGCAGCCTGAGACAGAATTTATCAGCGACCAGGGATGTAAAGCACGAAGTGGGCTCACAAATGATGTCAGCGCAGCATTCGCAACATGCCTATAATTGGAACAGGGATGTCAGCACAGAACCGGGACGAACGTAGTCCGATAACGAGCGCTTCTTCGTACCTTGCAGCATTCTGTACACGGAATAAATTTAGGTCAGATACAACACGCGCAGCATATATAGGCAAGAATGCGCACCGAAACAGAGGAAACATTCGACAGCGGCGATGAAGCAGTCCTAGATGGAGATGGAAGGAACCGAGCATAGTATCATGTGCCTTCTTTAATGATAACAGTGGTAGCAACACACCTTGGCAGCTCCTCCACCGCGAATACGCTTGGCGTGATGATGTTCATGACCATTCTGGGTGTTGTTTGCAGGAGCAGGGTTCGTAACACCTAGAAGGTACGATCAAAAGTGGGCGCTCAGCACTAGTCCTACCAGCTAATCTCCGGGACGACACACTCATTTCCATAGCAGCCTGGGGCTGGTTAACTGTCGCTTTATTGGTGGGCTCCATCGCCTGGCAGGTTCTTGTGAGGGTGCGGAGGAAGTGATTGATGGTGGGGTGAGAAAGGGGAAGCGGTCAACGCTGGGTTATATATCTGAGAGTTGCTCCACCTGTCGGCGAGTTGTTTGCACGTGTCTTGCATCATGATGTCGGTTTTCAGAATTCAGTTCCGCAGCTGGACCTTACCCTCCCGAGACGCACTCGTCTCAAGCATTGAACGCCAGAGCGAATTCGGAGAGCTAGCTGGTCTGTCCCCGTCGTGTTACCTCGATTCCATTCCTTGGGCAAGGGTTCCGCGAGAGCTGAGTACGAACTGAAGAAGATCTCTCGGATAGGGAATGGGTAAGAAATTGCATTGGGTGACCGCCAGCAGGTTTTATATCCCTCGGGCCGCCTGTTGTCTTGGCATGCCCATGACGCCATCTTTTGCGACGATTGCTTGGCTCGTCACTAACTGCAAAACGTTTCGCCCCGTACATAACACACAAGACGAGGACGATATAGTTGTAGGTTTTTATATATAAAAGCATTCGGGCTGCACTCAGCTTCGAGTTTATCAAGCCTGATCACTGATTCATAGACAAATCACTTATTGTTGCAGTGGGATTATGACCGGGCTCAACACGAATCAGAACGTGCATTGCAGGCTCGATCATCATCACCACAGCCAGGAGCATGGAGGAGCGTGGCAAACTAGGTTAGGTGACAAAGAGGGCGACATACCCGCAACTTGTGGATGGAACGGACCTGGAATAAATGGTACCCTGTCGCTAACGTCGCCTGCCACGACATTTGTTGCAAAGATACATACTTGATTGAGGGTAACCCACCGCTGTTGTGGTACACGGGAATCTATAATGGAAATCTCAAGTACTCCCTGTACGCTCATCGAAGTGCGTCGCAGGGAACGCTTGCTCGTGAAACAACTGAAACAGCAGGTGGTCGTGAGTACGTTCATCTAAAAGATATAAGGAGCATTTGCCGGCGGGAGGTGTCCACCGCGTCATGCTGTGTTCGTGGCTGTACGTGTGTGCATCTCTGGTGCCGCCGGTGGTGCCCGTGTTAGTATCTATCTTGCGCCGTGCTTCCTGCATCGTCCGTAACGCAGCCTTTTCTCTGGGGAGTGTTTGGTGGTACTGGTAGTGTTTGATTCAACTTACATATCATTTCTACCGGACCGAAGGTGTCCTTGTATGTACATAGTAACAAAACAGTAAAAAGAATGTAGGTACGCACCTGATGATCGCCACAACATATGCCATACTACAGGGGCAAAGCCGATGTTGAGCTCCTAGTATAACTTATGGTTGAGATACAGCAAGCTGCACGACCCCGGTGTGCCTATGATGAATGATAGGTCAACAAGGATGCCAAGCGTAATATAGTTCCCACACAAGCCCATCACCTACGATTGTAGAAGCCCCAGGTCGCCCGGCACCCAGTGGTATGCCAACATGAGGTCACCGCCTTTTCGCACAGCTCCTGAGTCTGCAGTAGAAGACTGGATCCACGCGGAAGTGGAGACATATTCTGTCGGAGCCTTGAAGCGGACTGGAAAACACCACCTCATTGTCAACGCATGTTACCGAGTGCACATCGTTTCTTCGCTTTCAACCTCCAAGAGCGAAATCTCAGCTCCCTCTTCGTATCACACAAATGGCCAACAACCAGTCCAAGATTCGTCTCCCCTGGCAGAAACCTCGGAAAACTCAAGTCACAATGGACCCTCAGTTGGACCCGGTATGCAACATCCCCCAGATCTAGATCGTCTTGATACCCTAACAGAAACCAGTCACAAGGGCCATCTCGAGCTCTTGCTCCTGGGAGCATCACAGTATCGCCCGGAACCGACGGCATCAGAAAGGGGAAAATGGGGAGGTTGAAGAACTTATTATTTAACCGCTCCAGTAAAAGTATCGCGCGCTCCTCCATAGGTGCGAGGGCATCTGTTCAAATGGAACTATCCCAAGCTTTCCGTGGGGTAAAAGGAGCAGCTTTCATGAACTCTTTACAGCCGCACGATTTGCAACAGAGTTCAACCCCAGTTGCACCAGCTCACGAGGTATGATGAACGGATTTCGACCATGTCTTGTGCTATTTGCTGAGCGATCGTGACAAGATCGATGCCGCCCCAAAAGAGCTTGACTCAGCAAGGCTTGCGCCCCCTGTTGCACAACATGCTGTCGGGGTTGTCGGTGGTACTAGCACTGCTGTCTCGCAGATAGACACCATCAGCTCGACATACCTCCAACCACTGAAGACTTTCAGCACCGTAGTCAGTACTATTGCCAATGTATGATTCATTACTTTTCTCGGCGCAACGGTCGGGCTGACGTTTGTACGCAGATCCACCCTTACGCTCAGATGGCCTTGGGGATCTTGACCAGTGCAGCCCAGGTATGTCTTTTGGTCGTGAACAGCACACATCTCACACCATCATCGTTAGGTGATCATTATGCAAGCGAACCTAGACCAATCGATCTCCGACTTGCTTCTAAAAGTACAAACTGTTTATGAGTTCCTTCTTGAAGAGGATACCCTATCCAACCTTGATGTGATGAAAGATACCCTCGCATGTATCGCCAAAGTGATCAGCAATTGTGCTCAGTTCATCAAGAACTATTTTGAAACAAAAAGCTTCTGTACGCCAAATCCCTTCCTTCCTTCCTTGATAGCGTTCTAACCAGGTTCCACCGCAGGGACACGACTCGGAAAGAACATCGCGTCTGAAACGCAGGCCGCTGTCGGCGATTACAACAAGGCTCTAGATGCGTTGATGCAACAATACCGTGATCGTGCAGTTCGGGACACGCACATCAATGTCTACCGCGTCCTCGAGGACTTGAACTTGGATGGCATGGCGTATGCAAGCGGAGCTGGACTCAACACGGCAAAGAAGTGCCTGGATGGCACAAGAGGAGAAATTCTACAGGAGATTGTAGACTGGATTCACGACTCGGACGCCAATGCGCCGCGGATCTTCTGGCTTCACGGCCAGGCAGGGAGAGGAAAGTCCGCCATCGCCCACACGATTGCGCTGTGGTTCAAGAACGTGGGAGGACTAGGATCGTGCTTTTGCTTCGCACGCGACAGACAAGCGGAATATCGTGAAGAAAAGATCTTCACAACCATTTCCCGTGATCTTGCGGACTATGACCCTGCATTTCGACGCGCATTGGCTAGGGTTTTTACAAACAACCGCTCTCTCATGGCTACTCCCGATACCATTCAGCAGTGGGATAACCTTGTCTTGGAACCATTGTCTCAGGTGCCGACTGGGGAAACAGGAAGTATAGTTGTGGTTATTGATGCATTGGATGAGAGTGGACCCGAGCCATCGCGGAGTCACATATTGTTGGTGTTAGGATCTTCACGAGCGGCCAAACTACCTTCCAACTTCCGCCTCCTCGTGACGTCCCGGTCATTGCCTGACATCCAGGCTGCGTTAGGCATTGCTTCTCATGTCAAAGCCGTGTCTTTGGATGATGTCCCTGTTGCATTTAGCGAACGTGATATCCGTCTGTTCGTTTCTGTGCAACTCAAAGACCTCGAGGACATCAGAGAGAGAGAAGTCAACCAAATTGCTCAGAAAGCTGATGGCCTATTTGAGTGGGCACGCCTTGCCTGCGAATACATCAGACAGGATACCACTGGCGAATTGGTTAAGGAGCGCTTCAGTAACGTGACAGTACGTGTATCAAGAGAGGGGAAGTCTCTTCTGGACAACATGTACCACACAATTCTGGAGAGCATTGTAAGCAAGAGGCCAACTGCTCTCGTACGCTTCTGCTCCGTGATGCAGCAAGTTCTGTATACACTGGAGCCACTTCCAATTGATGGACTGGATGCAATGCGTCGACATTTCTCCCACAAGGACAGTAAATTTAATGTGGTGATTGTTCTACATTTTTTGGGTCCATTGTTAAGTGGTGTCACTGATTGCACCATGCCTGTCCGTCCCCTCCATACCTCATTTTCTGATTTCTTGGCTGATCAATCTCGGAGTGGAGACTACTTTGTTGGGGAGTCTGGCATTCAGATGGACATTGCTGTTGCATCACTTTGTGTCCTTCAAGAGGGTCTATGTTTCAATATCTGTGGCCTACAGAGCTCCTACTTACTCAACTCAGAGGTACCTGATCTGACTGAGAGAGTTAAAGCCAAAATTCTACCCCACCTCTCATATTCATGTCGATTCTGGGCCAAGCATCTGCAGGCCACCAAGTTTGATCCTGTTCTTGCAGAGCATGTCAAGGATATTGTGGGGAATGAAAGGATCCTGTTCTGGTTTGAAGCACTGAGCTTGCTGGGTTTACTTGGCAATGCTGTACCTGCTTTTTTGAGTGTTGGGAGGTGGTTGCAGGTAAGCAAGTTTGTTAGATAATGAGGTTCTTTGTAACACAATGGTTCCAGGGGAAGAAGGGGTATGAGGATGTTGCAGCACTGGCAAAGGATGGTGTAAAGTTCATTCACAACTTTTCTATTGCATCCTCTGCAAGCACTCCTCATCTATATCTCTCTGCACTGTCATTTTCTCCTGAAGACTCATTACTGGTTAAAGATCTAAGGGCAAGGTTTCCATGTATTGCCAAAGTGGCTGCAGGGCACCACAAAGAGTGGCCATCTACACAGATTCTGCTTCAAGGCCACACTGGCAATGTCACATCAGTTGCATTCTCCACTGATGGCACAAGGATTGTATCAGGCTCAAATGACAACACTGTAAGAGTCTGGGATGCTGAAAGGGGGGTGCAGATTGGTAGTCCACTTCAAGGCCACACTTCAAATGTTGAATCAGTTGCATTCTCCCCTGATGGCACAAGGATTGTGTCAGGCTCATTGGACAAGACTGTGAGAATGTGGGATGCAGAGAGGGGTGTGCAGATTGGCAATCCACTTCAAGGCCACACTCACTATGTCAGTTCAGTTGCATTCTCTGCTGATGGCACAAAGATTGTGTCAGGCTCACATGACAACACTGCAAGAGTCTGGGATGCTGAGAGAGGTGTGCAGATTGGCAGTCCACTTCATGGCCACAGTCACCAGCTCATTTCAGTTGCATTCTCCCCTGATGGCACAAGAATTGTGTCAGGCTCTACTGATAAGACTGTGAGAGTGTGGGATGCTGAGAGGGGTGTGCAGATTGGCAATCCACTTCAAGGCCACACTCACTATGTCAGATCAGTTGCATTCTCCCCTGATGGTACAAGGATTGTGTCAGGCTCAGATGACAACACTGTGAGAGTCTGGGATACTGAGAGGGGTGTGCAGATTGGCAATCCACTTGAGGGTCACAGTCGTCATGTCACTTCAGTTGCATTCTCCACTGATGGCACAAGAATTGTGTCAGGCTCTACTGATAGGACTGTGAGAGTCTGGGATGCTGAGAGGGCTGTTCAGATTGGCAGTCCACTTCAAGGCCACACTCACTATGTCAGATCAGTTGCATTCTCCCCTGATGGCACAAGGATTGTTTCAGGCTCAAATGATGAGACTGTGAGAGTCTGGGATGCTGAGAGGGGTAGGCAGATTGGCAGTCCACTTCAAGACCACACTCCTTGCTGGGTCACATCAGTTGCATTCTCCCCTGATGGCACAAGGATTGTGTCAGGCTCTGCTGATAAGATGGTGAGAGTGTGGAATGCTGAGAGGGGTGCACAGATTGGCAGTCTGCTTCAAAGCCACACTGGCTATGTCACATCAGTTGCATTCTCCCCTGATGGCACAAGGATTGTGTCAGGCTCATATGACATGACTGTGAGAGTGTGGGATGCTGAGAGGGGTGTGCAGATTGGCAATCCACTTCAAGGCCACACTCCTCGCTGGGTCACATCAGTTGCATTCTCTCCTGATGGCACAAGGATTGTATCAGGCTCTACTGACAAGACTGTGAGAATCTGGGATGCTGAGAGGGGTGTGCAGATTGGCAGTCCACTTCAAGGCCATACTGACAATGTCACATCAGTTGGATTCTCCCCTGATGGCACAAGAATTGTGTCAGGCTCACATGACATGACTGTGAGAGTGTGGGATGCTGAGAGGGGTGTGCAGATTGGCAATCCACTTCAAGGCCACACTGGCCATGTCACATCAGTTGCATTCTCCCCTGATGGCACAAGAATTGTGTCAGGCTCAGAAGACAAGACTGTGAGAGTCTGGGATGCTGAGAGGGATGTGCAGAGTGGAAGTCCACTTCAAGGTCACACTGACAGTGTCAGAACAGTTGCATTCTCCCCTGATTGCACAAAGATTGTGTCAGGTTCAAAAGACAGAACTGTGAGAGTCTGGGATGCTGAGAGGGGTGTGCAGATTTCCAGTTCACTTCAAGGCCATACTGACTGTGTCAGATCAGTTGCATTCTCCCCTGATGGCACAAGGATTGTGTCAGGCTCAGAAGACAACACTGTGAGAGTCTGGGATGCTGGGAGAGATGTAACAATCTACAATGATATTGACAAGAATGCTTCTCAATCCAATGAAGAATCTTGCAATGGTAAGTCTAGTATTAGTTATTTCAGTGACATTGTCATGGACTGATACTCAATTCCATTTGCAATAGTAGAAGACCATTGTCCCTCTTCTCCCATGATGCTAATCAATGGTGTTGAACCCCACATTGTGCATCCTTCTAGTATCAGGTTCTCCTCTGTTTCATCCCATGCTTTGCATGATAGAGAGAAAAGGCTCTGTTCCAATGATGACCAGGACTTCCACCAGTGTGTTAGACTTCATTCAGATGGATGGATTAGAGGTCAACATGGCCAGTTGCTCCTATGGGTTCCAAGTACTATGACAAAACCATTCTACAGCATCTGCACTAGGCTAGTTATCCCACAAGGATGTGTGGAGTTGGATCTCAGTAAAATGGCACATGGGACCAAGTGGCAAGAATGTTTTGAGTTTTAACAATGTTGTACATTGTCAGTTTCTCCTTTTGTATGCATTATTGTGCCTGGAACACTTGTGTTTTTTAATGGTAAAGCCATAATTGACCCACATTATAGTTCAGAGCTTTGGAGGGGCCAGTTTGATGCTCATGACTAGAATTAAGTTGAAAGGTGACAAGTTAAGCCAATTCAATTGTGAATGCACACCAGACTTAGCATGTCATGATACTGATTGGTTCTTGATTTTCAAGACTTGAGAGTCCCTGAATACTTCCCACAGCAACCTGACTCTGTTATCACTTTCCTGCAGTCCCATTGTAAGGGTGTCCCTAGGGGTTACCCATATTTGTTCATTTATGTAATACCCTTTCCTATTTAAAGTAGTAATCCATGCCAGTTAATTTACAATACTATCAGCACTGTCAGCAGGGCCCTCTAAGTGACTTGACTCCCCTTGTAGTTTAGCTTTGACATTTTTGTACCTTAAATACATTGTCTGCTTTGGTGTTGAGCCACTCACGCTTTGATGAAACTAGTACTGTACTTAAGCCACCTGTACTACAGCCTGGAGCTCTGGCAATCTGATTTCCCCCAGTTTCGTATCACACATCCGAATCCTCAGTCCAAGTAGTCACAAGAAGTTTACCATCTTATCTACAGTATCCGTCATTCAGTACTAGTCCGAATCTTTTTCGTTTCTCACCCATCCTGCACCATCCCCTACAATATCACTCCAAATGATCAGTCCTTAACAACAGGAACAATAATTATTTTACTCTCATCATAAAAGAACACAAACTTCCATTACTCGAGCTCTACATTACCATTTCGCAGAAGTACCTGTAGTAAGTACCGTATCTCGGTGGTGGAGAGAAGTAGCGTCGATGCTGCAGTAACGATGAGTGAGGCCTTTGTTAAAAGGCTGTGTACAGGGAGTGGGATGCAGTCAAATGAGGGATATGGTGGGTGGTGGGTGGTGGGGTATGGGATGCGGGTATACCTACGGCAGGGAAGGAAAGGGTTGCATGCGATGCGGTATCGTGTATCCCTCCCCCCACACGCCCGGGGGTCCGAGGGCACCGCTCGCGTGGATATATATAAACACTTTTGGGTGATATAATAGAACAAGACGAGAGAGAAGAGAGAGACTAAGAACACAGCGCGGAGGGGAGGGACACGTTGGCGTCGATTGCGCTGATCGAAGTCGGGTTCGACGAAAAGGCGGTGCATATGGGAGTCATAGGCTCGGCGCATCATTACAGTGCGCGTGTAGAGTTGCCAGTGACCAGCCAGGACGGCGCAACGGTGAAAAAAAAAGAGAGAGAATAGGCCACAGAGAATCATACGAGGCAGAACAAAAATAATGTTAAAGACAGGCGAGACAGAAAAAAAAGGAACAAAAGTCCTGAGGTCGGATATTCAGACGTACTGCAGAAGGAACCTTAACCATGCACACATGCAAATATTTAAAAGCGGGCGGAGTGGGGGAGAGGTCATCCTATCCATCAACCAAGGCGGTCCATCAGCACGACAAACTACACATCTCAAGAACCGCACACTCACTTTGCATCAATATATGCAAGGCACCCGCCAAGGCAACGAAAATAAACGATCCAATTTGGCTCAGCCAAATATCTCCGTGACAGTCCGCCTCCGCTCTCGCCTCTGCGAAGGCAGCGTGATCGTATTCGTGCGAGCCCCACCAGAGCCCCCCTCATATCCACCCCCCTCATTCTCCCGCTCCTCAATAGCACCATCCAGTGACATCCGCGCAGCACGCACACCAATCGTACGTCTGCGCGTATAGTCTCTCTCCGTCTCTGAGCCTGACAGAGGTGAGCGAATCTGGCTCCCACGGGCGGCACTACTGCTCTTAGCATTGGCATTGGCATTGGCATTGGCATGAGCACTGCCATCGCCGCCCACAGTGTCCCGACTATGCTGCAGCTGTTGCAACGCACTCACCGATACCTCGGACGGGCGGGAAAACGTCACATACGACGACGAAGCCGATACCGATCTTGCAGAGTCGCGCGAGTCCGAGCGTGTCAGGGGGTGCACGGAAGCTGATGCTGATGCGGGTATAGGTGCAGTTTCGATCTCGGGGGACGACCCCGACACCGTATGCGCCGTAACAGCCGTCGTTGGACTCGACGTCGACAGCGCAAACGGCGAGGAGGCCGCACGCACAGTCGTAATCGATGCGAGAGAAGCTAGTGATACCTTGCGTCGGCTCTGTTTATCGGCTAGGGAAGATTTGCGCAGGAATGTTTCGGATGGAAGTGGATGGAGCGGAGGGGGTGTGGAGAGCGGAAGAGTGGGTTTGTGAGTCTGTCGGTCAGTGTGAATGCGCCTATGGTCGCTCTGCATATGCATATGCCTCGACGCAGGTGTCGGCGAAGGCTCATAGTCCATCGACAAGTCTACGACGTCCGCAGAACGACCATGCTGCTGCTCGCGCATTTCGCGGGGAGACAAGAGGCGCCTTGGGCCTGTAGATGAAGAGGAGGAGGCGGACGAGGGCTGCGACTGTGGAGGTGGTGGGAGTGGATGAAGCCCGTTCCGTGAATGTAAATGTCGTCGGTCCTGGTTGCTGGCGCTACCTCTGTCCCTTTCCCGCTCCTGTAAAGCCGACGACGGTGGCCTTGACAAATCATACTCCCTATCCCCGCGTGAAGACACCCGGGAAAGATCACCCTGTACAGCGGGGTCCCAACTCCGCCGTGACTCGACACTCCTTCTCCCGTCCTGGCTGTGCCGACTGCTTGTTCCGCCTCCACTGCTGTCTGGCGTACGCCGCCGCATGGCCTCTCCATCTAGACTCGTACTCCTCATATGCTCCTTTGAGCCCTCACCGGCGGTAGCAGCAGCAGCGGTCTCCTTCAGTACTCTTCCCACACCCAATATGAACCCCGTCAGCGTACGCACAATCTCATCGCTCTCACGTAGACCCTCTCGGTAATCCGCACCTACATCGCGCCATATCCGTGCCGGATCCCTCGTCGGATCGCCATCGTGCCTGTCGTAATAACCATCCTCGGCATCCTCGTCTACCTCGATCGCAATCTGCTGTTGTACAGCATGGGCAGTTCCCGCTCGCATCAGCGCATTCAGGCGGTCTGCAGCGCGTACGAGCGTCTCTGCCTGGTGCTGCAAATCGCGACCTTGACCCTGTATCTGACTCTGTGCGGTGTGGGGCGGGCTTTGGATATGTGGTGGGGGCTGACCGGGCAGCCGGGCGAGTGCCGCTTGGAACATGGACAACGCCTCGACCATCAGTCGTGTATGCTCTGCATGTGCAGCCGAGCCGGAGGCAGATCCAGTCCCTGAACTGGTGCTTACGGGTGTCATACTCGTATTTCTTCGTACCAATGTGCCTTCTGGGAGATCATATCGTCTCGAGCGCGCAGACGACTCGGGACGATACATCTCCCCGCCACCCATGCCCATGCCCATCGACGTCGCAGGCCGCGAAGAGGGGAATCGGTTGCTGCGTGCGTCCCTTTCTGAAACAACTGTGCTCGCTGAGCGCGAATGTTCTGTGCGAAGAATCCCCCGGGATGGTGGTGCCTCACTCTCGCGGACACTTGATCCACTCGTGCGGCTGCGTTCGTCGTCCATACGTCTATCCCTGTCCCAGTCTCTAAGGCGCTCTTCGTCCTCCCACTCGACTACCCGCCCCACACCAGAACCGGACTTGGCCCTCCGCAGCTCCCTATCCGCGAATGGGTCAGCATCGCGGTCATGAACAACAGCACCGTATCGTGCTCGTCCACCCGTCCGCATCGCGATACCAGCCGCACGTAAACTTTCACCAGCGAGCCTCGCTGATCCAGGTGAGAGCGCGCTTTCTGCGCTTCCTCCGCGCTGAGTCTGTCGCCGAGCACTATCGGGTGCAGAGGGTACGGTGCCGGTGGTGGTTGACCCCGTTGTGGAAATGTCGTCCGAGAGCCATCGGGGCTGATGTCGTCTGGCGAGGTCACGTACGGTCGACGAGCGGTTGGTGCGTAGGCCACGTGGTGAGTACTGCAGACTTGTCATGCTGGCGTTGGCAGCGGTATGTGCGGCTGTTCGGGGTGACAAGTCCTCATGTGGAGTATATGCTGTGCTACTGTTGCCATCCCTATAGGGTGCACGATGAGGCGTCATCGGTTCGATGGATGGCTGGTCGGTCGTGAGAGTCAGAGCGTAGACCACGATTCGGCAATATTACTCACCCGTCCGTCCAAGCTGCGCCGTTCACCACTGTCCCTGAACTCACGGGGAAGAGGCTGTCTCGAGCGTCTGCTGATGCTTCCTGTGGCTGTTGGACTGCGCCTTGAGGAAGCAACAGCGGCCAGCGCTGCATCTGCCACGTCGTTTCCGCGCGCATCTGATCCAACAGGTGCAGACATGTGACTTGCCATAGATACACGTTTCCTGGGTGTGCGCGAGGGTCCTGGAGATGGCTGGCGTGTTCTATTTGGAGAAGAGGGTGCGGAGGTAATGCGTTGTCGTCGGCGGGTATCGAGTGGTGGTGGAGTGGTGGATAGTTCTGGTGACACAGAGCGGAAGGAGTTTGAGTTTGAGGGAGTTGGTGCACGCTGGCTTTCTCGTTCTGTTTCTGAGCCTGAGAGTGTCTCGTTGTGGCGAGATGAGGATGCGTGTGCGTTGGGGGGTGGAAGAGGGGATCGAGACAAGTGCGATAGACGGGAAGAGCTGGCAGGAGATGGGGTGCTTAGTCGAGAGAAAGAAGAGAGTTTGTCGATGGCCTAGCGACGGTCGCCACGATGGAGTAGACAAGGGCATGAGTGAGTCGAAGAGAAAGGAGCCCGGCAAGACGCACCATGCGATTTCGTTGAGCGAGGCTCTTTACCCGCTGGAGTGCGCCCATGTGCGAGTCGTTTGCTGGAGTTGATACATTGAGACGAGCGGTGTTGTCCTCGTCGTTTGGTATTTCGTTTTCGTCGTCGTCATCAGATGCAGTGGATGAATTCGTGGGTTTGTTTTCGTTAGACATGACGGTTTGTGGACTCTGTCGTATGCTGCCTGTGTCTCCTGCTGATCCGCTGCCAGTCGAGTTTGTTGCGGGTGGAGATGGCAGCCCCGATGCGGTTGACTTTACAGTGCTGTCTGGTGTGCTAAGCTGAGCTCCGAGGAATATCGCAGAGAGAGGACGCCGCGACGAGGAAGGCATCGGGAGGAGAACACATCCAACGACAGCGACAGTTACTGGTCGTCGTCGACAACAACGGCGAAAAGCAGGACACAGCCACACGTGGGAAGACAACGTTGCCTGGTGGTGAGCACAGCCACAGCAGCAGACCGCACACACCCTCTCTTGCAGACTCTCGCTGGTTCCCTCCACGATGTCGCTCGTTCTTCTCCCGATGCTTGCACTCGCTGCAGCCTCGCACCGCCCAGCCCACAGGCGCGACACCAACTACGGGTACTACATCCCCATGCACAACGGCGGAAGTATGCTCACGGTATCTCAAGCCTATTCCGTTTCCCCGTCGCAGCACTAACCCCACCGCATCACCAGCAAGTCCCAAATACATACCCAGAAGGTCTCGGAGAACCACTCAACCTCATCATCTCCGCATATTCGGATTCGGACGTTCTCAAGAACACTCTCAGCAATGGCGGGCTCATAAACTACTTTCAGTACGATCGACGCATATAATAATAGTATATGATTGTGATGCCGATAACGATATTTCTTTATTAATGCAGATCGTTTGGATACTCGACAGAGTGTCTGGGTCAGCACACGGGCAGCGACCAGACTGCTGATCTCGGCGATGGTCATGGGTGGCGTACGTGTACCCTCCCTCCCTCGCCCAGCACACTCTGATCCGCGCCAACAGTCACCGAGACAGCTGTTATCCGATGGGCATACGGAAATGTCACCTTTGGAACATGCGAAGAAACCATAAACGGAGGAGACCACTTTCGATACTGGATACAGGACGGACCAGACGCAAACAGCGGAGCAATATTCCTCGCTGCATCATATGAGATGCCCATTGCACGTACGCATATCGTTCCCTTTCATCCCCCTCTTATCTGACCCACAACAGAGCAGCACGATATCATCGTTAACGGGTGAGCATCTTACTCCCACATCTCATCCACGCTAGCGCTTACGCCTACATAGTTATAACCTCGGTAGGGACTGGCTTGTCGGAAACGCAACAGCCCAGTCATCCGTTATACCCACCAACAACCTCACCAATGCCAGCACATACTCTGGAGAGACGTCATACAATGGATATAAGTATAGCACCACCGTCAACTACGTTTCAGGACTCTTGCAGAACTCGAGCGATGGCATCAACCACTACCAGAGTGTTGCATCTGGCGGACTCCATGCCATCGATGGTCTCGTTGCCATCATGACCGTCAAGCTGGAGTCAAAGCCCCAGGTGGCTACGAGCGGGTGAGTTCGCGTTTCTGCTGTCCTCTGTGTGTGTGCTTTCGGCGCTAACCCGACGCTTCTACAGGGCAACACCACTAAAGCAGCCGTTATCCGTTTTTGTATGGCTACTTATCGCCGTTTTTGGGAACTTGGCAAATGCCAACATTTGAGCCATGTCATTGGTAGACCCTCCATCTTGCTCGCCGGTCGCGCACTGATGTATGCATAATGTATAATGACCCTCATGACATGTTGCATGCGTAGTCCATCTACGCCCCTGACACTCTAGATGCTATCCTGTTACTCTCCTTACTCTCCAGGATAGCCTTATGGAACCTATTCTCAACGCTCATTCACCATTTTTGTGACCAATCCCATTGGGACATTTACTTCATGCATCGGATGGAATTTATTCTGTGTAGATGCGTCTTTTTTTGTTGGTCGTTATACCGTATTCTACATACTATCTCTATCACTATTATTTGTACATATGGGTAGTCTGGTTACCAGACTAGGATGTAGAATGCAGGTCATGGTGTACATAAGTAGTCGTTACATTACATGTTTCCATACCATTCGTGCCAAACCTGTAAACCCAGCGTGGAACGACTATCTTCCTCTAATAGAGTCTGGATTTGGGAGATTACATAGGACTTAAGCTTTACATAATCTGGACCAGAACGATCATATGGATAGAAACAGGGGACCTCAGTACCGCGGCGATAAGGAGTAAAACTAGGGCAACCGGAGAAGTCCGATACCGGGTTACCTTGTCGAGTCAAGCAGGGGAACCCAATGTCTTTTGCTTTGAAGCTGCTGATCACAAATTTGCTTGAGCTCAGCAACATGCATCTTTTTCAGTCGCCATGCAAACAGCTTGTTCTTCGAGCCATGGCTCAAACATGAGCGGCCCCATCAGAAAAAATAAGATCTTTGCCATTTATGATCTCTTGATCATGAGTTTGGTCACTTTGGTGCTGTCCTCACAGAGTCTCGTCATACTAGCTATGTAACGCCCTGTGCGATCCAGTTTTCACTGGACGTGATAGTTCGAAAATGTCGAGCATGCCCACTACCTTGTCTTCAGGTGTGTTGCCAGTGCCCTTTCGCAGAATCACCACTGCTGCAAGGCTTCAGTCAGGTATCTGACTACCACGCGCACGACGGTCAGTAGTATGAGACTAACCTCCATCCCTTGACCACCAATCATCCCAGTCGAGTCTGCTACTATGCATGAGTCGAAAATCGACACGGCGTGCGTCACTTCCGCTCAGAATTCCACTAATTAATCTTGCGGTCCTTTTTTTTTTAAATCCAAGTTATAGGGACTACCCTAATATGCTCGACCTTAGATGCAGCTGTTGTGCTTCTCAAACCAGTCTGGTACAAGTCACTACAAAGCTCCAATGGCCCCGTGCGCATCGTGAGTGCAATCGATCGGATTGATTGTATGTTGATTAAAGCTATCGTAGGCAGAAACTTCGTTTCATACAGTCAGCCTATCAGCATTCATTCGTGGAATAGTCTATAGTTTCACAAGTTAAATATAATATGGAAGTGTGGGACTGGGAAAGCATGGCGACATCCGACGCATCATCGTGTAATTCTTATAGTATCGCCTCATTTGTTGACTTCTCATCATCATCAGAAAAAAGTTACTAAATACTAACAAGTGCTTGCTTCTGGTGCTACGGAGAGTTCACTTCGCATAATTCTCCACCGTTCTAAGAACAGCATAAATATCCAATGACATGCTACGGCGCAGGTTATCTCGGGGCCCCGGCAAAGATTCCGAGATACATTAATCTCTTCAATTTATTGGCAGTATCAGATAACAATGCTATTTGTAAGATAGGATCAAATCGAATTGTTGCAGGGATTACTTATTACGTGTGGAATTTGTTGGTGGGCACTTGTAACTGGAACGGGATAAATTGACTGACTACGTACCAAGTGGCCCGTTGATATACTGCGCGATATCAGAACAACTTCAACAACTGGGTGGACGATTCACTGAGGTGCTGGCTGGGCGCCCTTCGCGATAAGATTGGTGTGTTCCCTCGTCGCTATCAGCGCATAAAGGATTCCGATAGCATCATGTGAAGCACCACTGAGATGTGATACCGTCCAGCCAAGTTGTCGGCCCACGAAACGCAGCTGGGTTGGTTAGAAACCTGGTAGTAGTATATGCGTGAGTACTTTATTATTGGCCACATATATAAAACTCGTGTGGGCAAACCTAAGGGCTGCCGCGTATGATAAGTGCCTCAAGGCTGGCATCTCCGTCAACCCGGCGTATCTCGTTTGAAGGTTTCGTTCTGAGCGGGCTTGAAAAATTGGGACAGTGTACACGAGTCATGAGAGGAACAATTTCAAAGTTGAGGGTGGGTTATAATTTATTGAGGTGACTTCGAAGTCCCGTTAGCAACTACAGGAATGAGCATCTGGTCTTGCATTGCCACCGGGTGCACACCACTACGCTTTTAGTATGTACCTGCCAAAGCAGCTTCGTAGACCAATCTTTGACGTGTTGCATGTGGGACCACGCCGGCGTAAGGAACGGCTTTGCCTCCTTTGGAATTACCAACGGATGCGGATAGAGATGCATTCGGAAGACACCTGGCCAGGCAACGCTGTTCCCTCCTAGGCAACAACTCGCCAAAATACAGGGTATTATAACGCGTAAGGCATTATGATATGACAGCAACTTACACAGCCATAGAGTAGACAGAACACCAACGAACGGTTGCAGGAAAACAACTAGATATCGGGAGAGATGAATGGATATAGTAAAGTAGAAACCATCAAAGCATAGGCAATCCAGCACAATACGGCCACATACGTGCACGTCAGAAACCGTGGTAGGACTTAAGCTCGAGGTATGTCTCTCCACGCCTTGGCAGGGTCACCGTCATCCCAGACTTTCCCATTGGTGAATGCCAATGTGAAATTCAAACCTAGAAAAACACGTGGTATTGAGCCCAGGGAAGCCCAAATACAATTTCTGTACAGACCATCACAGAATCAATTCTTCCAGGAAGGTCAGAGGTGCATTAGTCCACAATAAACTTTTGTCGGCGTAACCACATAGGACCTGGTTTCAAGATAAAAAAACGTGAGTTAGATCCGAAATGGGCAGTACGGACGGGTGACACAAGGAAATGCGGCGATAAAGGGGGAAAGTACCTACCAACTGGATCTTCAATATCGTGAAAAACTGTCGACCATACACCCAGGATACCCGCTTGGGAGCCTACGCCACCAAGACTAATAGCTTCACCACTGCAAGAAGAGAGAGGTGGAATCAGAATACTCTGCAGACCATGTCAGCCGAACAACAGGAGATGTACCTCCAAACGGGTTGGTCGTCGTTCCCAGATTTCTGTCATCATGAAAAAAGTATGTAAGATGTCAGAATCAAGTCCGATCGGGGCATAAAAATACAGAGAGTTTGGTGGGTATACGTATGTAAACAGAGCAAGAAAAAACGTACAAAATACCACCGCACTTGTTCATCTGAGGTCAATTGGACAGACCCGATCACAGAGAAATTTCCATCGAGCTCGCCAGCAAAGTTGATCTTGGGTCGCGTGGGGTGGGTTGGATCAGGCTCCACATCAATCACACGGAAGTAGACGACCACTGAGCAGTGCGTTTCGGGAACATCGTCACCCTCAAATATGGAGGTATCCAATGGAGGCGGCTACAGGATAAGATTTTTTGCCTGTGGATTCAGGTTTGCAAGTAGAGATAAGATGATACCCACAGAAGAATAATTGTAGACTGTAAAACCACCGTAAAAAAACCTTGTGTCAGATTGTCTCGAAACAAATGAAAAACGGCAAAAGGGGTGTGAATGGTGGGCAGGACATGGAAGGGGCTTACTTAGAAGTTCCCTGTGGTCGAGGAAACAATATCCAAAGTACCACAATCCCTCAACACCGGCCCAGTCGCGCTCCCTATCGAGGTTCATGCCCGGCGGTATGACACTTTGGCAGAACGACAGAGTGAAAGTGGATCCCCACTGCTGAGCACCCCTATCCACCTCGAAATCATCGTATTCGCCTATATCGTCCCTCTCCAGTTCCAGCCATAGCATCCCGTATACGTGGGCCAGGGCCTGCATATGTCTCCAGTTGACGCGCATGCTTCCGTCCAGCATGAATGGTCCAAAATTGTTTGTAGGACTGTAGTTCCGAAGATCATATACGAATGCTCGTGAAGCAATGCGTTTCTGGGGATGTGTGACATCTCTGCGGGTCAGCCCTACCCACGTGTGCAGCCGTGCGAGCAGTTGCACCTCTTCTGGTGTCAAACGTGGTCGTGGATGACTTTCTGTATCCCTTTCCACACCATAACGACCCTCGACCCCGTCCTGACCATCATTCCCATGAACCTCTTCGTCAATATCGAAGAGCGCACCGTCACGCAAGAGACGTAATATCCAGACCACATTTTTCGAAGTACAATCACTCTCTTGGAATGGTACTGGAGGCAGCGTTGTTGCGACGTCGAGTAGCGTCCTCAACACCTCACCCCATTCCCCTTCCCGACAAACACGTGGGTTTAGAACAACCGTGCGAGCGCGAATGATCCGTTGGAGCTCCCCTTGCCAGTCAATATCACTTGTTTCGACCATGCTGTGTAGGTTGACATCGCTCATATCCGCTGGGCAATCCGCAGTCACTATCGTAGGTGTCGTCGTTGTTATTCTGGTGCTGGAACTCGTTTCGGTCCTTGAACGTGGGTACCCGAGGTAAGTCACCGTCTTCCGCGGATCGTCCAACGGTTGGGCGAGGTATAGACCTCTCCAGAACCGTTGGCAAGATCTAGTACCATAAATGAGTTCGCGGAAGAGCCGACTGGACTGAGCGATGCGTGAGATGTCCAGTGGGTCCAGCGTATACAGGATGTGCTCTATCAGTTCGAGCGGGAAGTCCGTAATATGGGCCATCAAATCATCTGGTGCTGCGAGGAACTCAGGGAGGTGAACTAGCAGTGAGTCTCGGAAGTACGAAGCAAGAGTCAAGCAGAAGGTGTGGGCTATACCGCGCCCTACATAGATGGCGTTAGATATGTGGCATCGAAAAAATTCTTTCACCTCATGCAGCTTCCGAAGGTCTCAGAACATCAATGCATCACTGTCCATTTTCGGCGCAGTTGAGGTGATACCTCGAAGGGAACGAGGTCGTGGTTAGGGAGGGTTAATTTACAGATGAGTCAATACAGGTTAGATGGCTGTGAGCAATGCTTTGCTGAATATGTAAATTGTGTTGCAAACTATGTGCAATAATAATAAGAATATGTACATTGGGCTCGTCACTCAAATCTTCTGACCACATCAACGACCAGCATGCAGAAGCCAAATATCACCGTAGATATGTACCCGACCTCTGATCGATGTCGCCCAGACAACCCACGCCACTGCCACCAATAAAGCTTTATTTCTTCAATAGAACTCGTTCTCATCTCGATAAATGCGATTTTGGATTTTCATGACTCGGTGATACTGGCAATTACCTCTGGGACCCCGTTTACCGATCGTCATGAGGGTGGCCGCGGAAATGGAATCATTAATCATTATAGAGCAGATGATGTCGCAGCTTTACATAGATAAGACTTCAGGTAATCCTTGAGCTTGAAGTGCAGCTGCAGCATCTCCACTTTCTAAGGCGTGTGTTTATGACTCACCAGGAAGGTTGTATGTAGTTCCAGCAACAGAGAAATAGGAGTGCCTGTACTATCCGAATAACAGACATAGTAGTAAACATTTGCATGTGGAGAGCTCATTTGATGGACTGGAAGCAACAAAGCCACGGGGAAGAAAGGTCTATCGCATGTGCAACACTGGAGTCAAGTATCTCGACTCAGATATGGTCCACGAAGTTGCTACTTTTTTTTGCTATTGGGCTATCACGGACTTGGAAGTCGTAGACCACTTGTGACATCGGACGGTAATCGGTCGCGCTACGCCGCAATCACCGGTGATATATGGTAAGTCATTCCATAGCTGCAGAATTTTCCATTAAGAACAATTGGGAAGGGTGAGGATATGAAACAACCACACGAGCCGACAGTCTTGCCCTTCCAATGCCATCAGATAGTGTGACAGTAGCCACGTGGATTATCACGTTCATAGTCGACGTTTTGAGACGGCAACCGAACATATCTCTATCTTTCCTTGTTTTCTGTCACAAAGATAGTCTGCGGAAGCAAGTACTTAGCTTGAAGCGACTTAAAGATAAATGAAAGTACAACCAAGGTCAATGATTGAAGCTATCAACGAAAGAGACTCGTGCGCACGCAGCAAGCATTACCAGATGAACATGTTAGGCATCATCTTAGCAAAACGCAAGAATGACGCAAGTGAATGACCCGAAAGGGCCTCAGTGGACTGACAGATTCGTGCCAATCTCGCGGCGCAATTCACTGAGAGTAAAACATCATGATGAGTGGTCGTCATTCGCCTAGGAGTCCGTTAAGAAAATGAAACTTGCATTGTTTGGAACTGCAACGGGCCGGTGTCCGTCGAACCATTATGTAATCACCTGACCGTTGGCGGACCGCCAGCTTGTCAGGCTGATTGGCTCTTCTTCAAATCACTTCCACGTTGAACACACTCGCACCCTTCCTATATCAGCACAGAAGAATGAGGTGCTAGCTCAAAAATTAGCAGACTCGTATGCAACTAAAGCCACATGCACAGGGCTCCCTCCGTCGACCGTCTGCGGGCCTCTTCTGATCTTACCTTCGATCTCTTCTTCCGCTTTTCTGCTCCCATTAGTTTTAGTATTGAATTGAATCAGATACTTCCCCTGTTTTGCATCAACGGAAACGTCTCCTCAGACCCTGGATTCTTTCTCATCGCCACTGTGCCTGAGAGTTACAATTCTCACCCTCTCCTGTCCAATACCTTCGTGCTATAAGCTCTGCTTTCTCGGCGGTGGTTCAGCTCTATGACTGCTCCTCGCAGCTTATGACAGCGCTGTTATTAGGTCAATGCAAATAACTTGCTGTCGGAGACAGCGCAGAACCACAGCTATGTATGTGGTTGTTGCTATGCCTCGTGTAAATTCATTTCTGCGTGCATCACATCAGTAGTTCAGTTCTCCCGCCATTGGTAGTGACACTTGGTACACCTAATAAACTTGTCAATCAGAAGCTTACTCAAGGCATCCTGTTAACCCACCGATAGACTAAGGACCCGAAGTAAGGTGAAGGTCTGATCATCCTTTGAACAAATGAACGCACAAGTAGTCATCGGCTCGTCAGCAGACCGAATCTGTAATTGGTAAAAGAACGCCCTCCGGTTGTTGCACTTATCACATGAGGCTAGAGAAGGCAAAGAAGTACAGTCTGGAACAAACATTAAGGTAATAATTATACCACTCACCGTCGGTGGAGTCTGCATGTTTCCACATCTCATCACCGCCCAAAACATCGTCAACTTCTTTGCGTCTCATACGAGTGCGTGATGTCATCTACCAGTCAACGGGTACGTCAGGTCATCAGGACTCGATGGGTTGACAAGACCTGTTTCGCTATCGGAAATTCATAAGGGCAAGTGTTACACGCCCATTTGTTGTACCCGGTATCGGCGGATATGACCAGCAAATTGGCACATGTCGGACAGAAGAGCATCTTGAGTAGAAATAAGATCTGGGTGAGCACTGAGGGCTTTGAACCAGTACCACTAACCTCATGGGTGGTTTTCCCACGCAGCTTGCTGCTGGGCAAGGTAGCGTATGAACAGAAAAAAACAGCGCACAGGACTTCCTGGCCCCTCCTGAGCCCAGAAGAGAATCAGACCTCTCATCCACCACAGATGACCTAGCTACAGGTATCCCCGACACCAAAAGACCCCATCGTCTGATGAGGACCAACGACCCACCTAACATTCCACACGGTAAACAAGGCCTGGCGGCGGGCGGCCACTCCTGCAGGGCTGTCAAGAAGAAAGTTGATGCCCACACCCCAGAAGTGAGACCTCCACCACCAGTAAAACGACGGACTTGATGATAGGTGAAAACTTTTTACAGGAACTTGTCCGCTACAGGGAGACAACAAACTAGCTCCCCACCTCCCTCCCAAACACTTCTTCTTCACCCCGACCCCCATTGACGACTTCCCACTCATCCACCAGACCTACCCTGGACAGGAACTAGAGGGATTCCCGACAGATGAGCTCGAACGCTGGCTCTCCGAACTAGGACCTAAAATTATCCCCGGATTTTCGACTACGACAACCATACCTATGCCAGACCGTATCCTTGGAGATGGAACTCATCGACTTGCAACTCCCAGGTGACATCTGCCACGCTTTAATATCTCCACGCACCAGCGCACAAGGACCTGGTCGCTTGGTCACAGCTAAAAGCCTTTCCTACCAGGGTGGAACGGCCCAAAACACGAATCAGACCAGCGCGGCAAGGCAGAACCAGAGGCAACCGCGGTGCTTTCCAGTGATTAAAGTAAACCTCCCCACCCTCCTCCACTCGTCGTACATAGAACATAATCTCCTTCACCCAGAAGCCCGAGCGCGGGTCGATACACTGTGAACGCACCAGAGCACTAACCTAAGAAGTCCTAGAACTAACAGGGAACCAACCTCTCATCCAACTCAACGACCCCGGGCGACCACCCACCCAATCCGAGGTTTTAGTGGGTATAACGCCTACCAGGCGCCCTATAACGGGCTCACCAGTAGGCTCATGGAGTCCCACACACCCCCGTCACCCAGATGGGAAGTCCGTAAGAGCATTTTTCCTCGATCCGGTGCCTATTCAGGCGTCCGGTATAGCGATTATGTAGGGTTTGTCCAAAAAAAAGATCTGAAGCAGGTTTGGTTTTCTATGCCTACATCATAACTGTGAGATGCGCGCAGTGGGAGCGAGGAACTTGCATCGCACGAGCGGCGGCGTTCCGACTTCTCACCGAAGTCGAGACTACTTATCGATTCAAGGAGTTTCCCTCCACATTGTGCGTCGTCTTTTCGTTTATGACAACAAAATGGAAACACAAACATTATCTCGTTTCTATCTTATGATCCCCTGCAGGTTCCCTGGACAGTATTTTCCTCCGCATTGAGTCCCACTTACTGTTGAATCGCAAACTCATGGCTTGATCATTTCGTCCTTCTTGCATGGACTACTTGGGATTCAACCTACAGTAAGTGCGCCTCTCGCCCCACATTCTCATCCTGTTGTGCTTACTGCGTCTGACATTCCTTACGATAATATCCTTCGTCTCAGAACTACCCTCTTGCTCCCCTTTCCATTTCTAAGTTAACAAGGCATTTAGGTGCGTTTGTGCCTGATATATCCAGTACGTAGCGTACTCGTTGAATTTTACTGTGCCGCCAAGATTCTCTGACATCTACTTATCCATGACGATAATCTAACTATCAGGGCGTTCATCTCCGTCAGCAGCTCTCTAGCATGCAAAGTTTAACTGTGACATTACCACGATTCCGTTCGAAATCCATGGTACATTTGTCATCCCAAACTTTATCCAGTTTTACTACATAACACATGTAGAGCCCTCAAGCTAAGTGGAATGTACGGGCGCGACTTGCAACCTCCCATGGTTCTCTTTGTCTGTGAGAGCGGATCCGTGGCGGAACCTGGTAGGGCTGTTGTAATCATCGCTCTCACCGACTCATACGCACATCTCGATGTCATTAAACCATTCTTCCCTTTTCTCTCTACCCTGCTCGAGAAAGAATGTACGTCGCCCATTTTCTACTAGCCACAGTCAATGGCAGGTTCACCTTTCACACTTCAGGTGGATGTTGCATGCCTTTTTGCTTATATACAACAATACTCATGGGTCGAAAGGAACACGGAAGTTTTTCTGCATCCCAGCTATCCCTTGGAGTGTCCATCGTAACTTTGATACCTTCAATGACGGCCCTAAACTCTTTGCTTATGGTTGACACGTGGAGTAGCAATGAGGCATAATAACGAGCCCTTTACCATCGATACGGCGACCATCTCTACAGCTTGGTTATCATGGGTCATAACTGCACGGACTGGACAACGACCCCTCCAAGTCGCAAAACACCACTTCTTATACTCAGGTATGGCGAATCTCACATGTACGCGACAGTACCGAGAACATTTACGGTAAGTTTGACGATCCCAGCGCTTGTAGTCTCTCTCATGGTTGTCATGCTTCAGGCCTTAGAGGAACTGGCTAGGAAGAAGTTCGGGCTGGGAACTTCTGACATCGAGTTCTATTCGGCATGCATGAATCTTTGCAACGAAGTTCCAGCAAGGATTGACGATGATGTATGGGAACATGTCACACCGTACATCGGTTGTATTATGGTGGCACAGAAGACAGGAACCGGGCATACAAATGGTACGGTGTGCATACACACGCTATTGGTGCTTACTTTTACGCTCAGCATCAGTTCCAAGGTCTAGTGGAATAGTGACAATCGTAGATGAACACCTGGGCTCCCACGCCAACCACGTGTCTTCGCCGCTTCTTGATGCAACGCTGGAAAGAAGTGATTCCGATGGCGATGGCGATTTCATACAAGTGCAAGGCACTTCTGGTACTATGGGGGAAACCGACTACACTCCCCGAGATGCCGTCCTATTTACTCAACCTGAACAGACTCTGCAGCAAAGCAACTCCTCGCAATTGCTGGAGGGACATACACAAGTCGCCCATGTTATTTCCGAAGATGTTATCCCTGCTCAATTGCTGCAGCACAGTCCACGCCACAGCTCTGACGATGACATTGTTCCCCTCGCGATGTCACCTGATCGCTGGGTCGCTCCGAGCACAATCAACCAACAGGCTTGTATCCCTTCGTACTCTCCTGAGCAGGCGAAACGTAGGTTCACTGGACTTTTGAACAAGCTGGCCCGGGTCAACATTGGTTTTATTTTTTTATTTTTTTTGAATCAAATTATAGTGCGTCGAAGCATGAAGCCTCATATTGCACTCTACTGGCTAAAGTCTATCGTAGGGCCCCCTGTGGCCAAACACCCGGTCCCCGGACGCGCGAATGCCCCAACCGGCCGGGACGTAAGGTCCCCCGGTGGTCCGCTTCGTTCCCGCCGCGCGTTTTAGACGCGCCGTCCTGACTTTGGGGGGGAGGGGTGTGTAGTGGTTTATGTCTGCTTTCGTCTGTACGAACACGGTCTCGGCTGCCTCTGTAGAGGCGCGCAGGACCAAAGGGAGGGCAAGGGTGCATGTAATGTAGTCTGGTGCTAACTGGGTCGCGTGTTTGTTTGGACTGACTACATGTGTTGTGGTCTGTAGGCGGTGGCAGTAGCATATGGTGACTATGTTTTGCGGTGAGCTTGTTGCGGTGTTGACCACTTTCCCTTTGGTGTTGCAATAGGAAGGTTATGGCTTTCGATCTGCTGCGAGTTTGTGCCGACTGGGTTGTTTGCGTCTTCCGGCGTAGGAGTGAGAGGTGTGGGATGGCATATGCATGTGCATGTTCGTGGAGAGCTGTGGCATAGACATGTCAGCCAGGTTTTTCTGGCGGTAGAGGAATTTCACCGAATGTGGCTTTAAGTCGTTTAGTTTCGTTGATGTATACGAACAGCGCTCGTTGTGCCCGACTATCCGCGAGCAGACATTGTAGGGACAACACTTTCTGGCCGATCTTGGTTTGTAGTGTGTGTCTCTCTCTGTTGTACCTTGGGCACTCGAACAGGAAGTGGTGAACTGATTCTGGGCGTTCGTCGTTGCATTGTAAGCATAGTGGGGTGTCACTGCACTTGAACCGGTAAAGGTGCTTGTTGAGTGGTACGTGCCCCGTCCTGAGTTGAACGTAGATTGATGATTGTTTCTTGCCTAAATACTTCGTCAGTTTCGTGAACGCTTTGGAGGGAGACAATGGGTCTATAGTTGCCATATGGTCATATCGCGGTGATTGTTTCCATATACTCAGCCATCTGTTTTGCAACTTGGCGTTGTGGTCTTGCTTTGCTGCCGAAATACTTGCCGGGAGGGGTTTGCGTAGAATCTTGGGTAGTAGGTGTCTGAGTGTCGCGTTGGTCGGGCTGGATGCTGCAAGTTTTGCTTCTCTGTCTGCTAATTTGTTGCCTAGAATGTCTGCGTGGCCGGCTATCCAGTTTAGTGACAGGGCTTCGTGATTGACATTTTTCTTGTTCTGTAGGCGTTTCATTAGTTTTCTGAAGTGGATTAGCAAGTAATGTCCCGGCTTAGCCGTGGGGTGGGAGCTGGATTGTATGGCCGCCTGGTTGTCGGCAAATATCATCGCTGGAAAGGTGACTTCTCTCCTCTAGGTGAGTAGGTGGGCTGCGAGGAGGAGTCCAACTGCTTCGGCTTCGAATACTGTGTGTTCAGTTGCCTTTCCTAGGTGATGGCGTAATGTTGCGATGTGGTTGTGATCGATGAACAGTGCCACTGCAGCTCCTACTAGGCCATTGTGACTTGATCCGTCCGTGAATATCATCGTGCAACTTGTGCAATTTTGAAAGTCTACTATGGCTTCTTCCTTTGAGCTGGCGATGTCTGTGATGAATGGGGTTAGTGACGTGGGGTGGACGGGATGTGGGGAAATAGTCTCTATTTTCTCTGGGTTTATCCTGAGGCCGTGGAAGAGGTGGTGGAGCGCTGTCTTGTGGCGTTTGACGTTATGCTTGGCTGCGCGTTTGACTAATGCGTGTAGCGGGTGCGATTGCGGTCTTGATGCTAGGCGTAGGGCGGCGTTGTGAAGTAAGTGCTGTAGGAGTAATGGCATTGGTAATAGATTGGCATGGATTTCTAGCGAGTCTGTTGGGGACGTCTTCATGGCTCCTGTAATAACTAGGGCTGCCGTTCTCTGGGCCTGCGTCATTTTCCTGGTTACCCCCTGTGATCCTCTTAACGGGGTGTTAGAGTCCCTGCTGAAAAGTGGTTTGATCCAGATGCTTGCGGCGTAGAGCATTTTCGGGACGGCTATTGCACGGTATAGCTGACATATGAGTCTTGTTGGGATGCCGTGGGCTGGTCTTGAGAGGTGTCTGAGCAGCGCTGCGTAGCCAGCACCCTTGGCTAGGGCGTAGGCTGCATGTTCTTTCCATCGGAGTTCCTGATCTACAACTACACCTAGGAACTTGTGTGAAGGTGCTGGTGTGATGATGTTTCCACGGATTGTCATGGGTGGGCGTGGTTTGGACTTGCTGAGGGTGAAGTCAACTAGGCCGAATTTACTGGTTTCGAAGCGAGAGTTGTGGTCGGCTGACCACTTGTATGCGCCGCCTTCTCTTTCCAACATGTCGCCGAGGATCCTGTGGGTGTCTTGGAATGACTTGGCTATTGCGAGTAGTACGGTGTCGTCTACAAAGGCGAGGGTTAGTTCGTCTTTGTTTTTTGCTACTGTTACCAGATCCGAGTTGTAGACGATGTATAAGAGCATGGAGAATGGGTCGCCTTGGCCGATGCCATTTGTGATGTCGAACCATTCTGACGTGTGGTCGTCAAAGCGTAGTCATGTTCTCCTGTTCTTCAACATCTCTTGAACGTAGTTGATTATTTCGCTCGGGAGTCACTTTTTCCATAGGTTGTGTAGGAGGCGTTCTGTGACTGCGTTGGGAAAAGCGCCTTCTATGTCTAGGAACAAGGCGGAGACGACCTTGCCTTGCCTCCAGGCGTTGCGGACCGTGCTTTCGAGCAGGTGCAACAAGTCTTCTGTTGTGCATCCGGGTCTGCCTCCGAAGTGTGTGGCAGGTAGCAGGTTGTGGGCTTCCAGGATGTAGGATGCCCTGTCTGTGACTATCGAGGATAACAGCTTCGCGGTGGTGTTCAGCAGAGCTATGGGGCGGTAAGCTTTAGGTAATGAGTAGTCAGGCTTGCCTGGTTTGCGTAGTATGACGGTGATGGATTCTCTCCAGGGGTCGTATTGTGTGTGCAGTTTGACTGCGGCGTTGAACAGGGGGAGGAGGTAGTCGAGCAGCTGGCGGCACCTTTGGAACACTACGTTGGCGATGCCGTCTGGTCCTGGTGCTTTGTACGGGCTAAGTTTGTTGATGGCGGTCACAAGTTGATCTTGCGTGATCTCCGTCCATTCTTCTACTGGTTCCGGGTATTGGTAGTCAGCTGGGACCGACGACGACATTGGGGGGGACAGGAAGAGGGTGTTTGCCAGGAGGGCGCTTTTCTCTTCATTGGTGGCTGCAAGCGTCTCGCTCCCATCTGCAGACCGGCTCTTGAGGGTGGGTATGCGAGATTTCCCGCCGTCTCCTCCTGGGTTTGTGATGTACTTGCTCGCAATCCATATGTCGTTGCCTGCCATCTCTTCCAGCCAGTCTTTCCAGTGCGTCTCCTTGGTCGTGTGGATCTCTTTGTCTAACTGCTTTTCTTTCTCCTTCAGACGGGTGTGGCTGACGTGGTCAGGTATTGCTCTGAACCTGTACGCTTGCTTGCGCAAGTACTTGAGTTCGTCTACTCGTTTGGTGAGGTCCTTGGTCCACCATCGCTTCTGGTGTGGGTGCGGTCTGGTCTTCGGGACCACCTCTTCGACCGTGCTGCGCAGGGCTGCATCCAGGCTGCGAGCTGCTGCTTGGAAGGATTCCACTGTGTCTAGGGGGGAGGGGGGGTTTACGTTAGACAGCACCTCATTGATAGCAGAATTGAACTTCTCCCAGTCCACCTCGCGGTAGTTCCACGACGGACTATCTGCCGATGCTGCTAGGGACATGTCAAACTGGGTGAGGACCGGGACGTGGTCCGTGTTGGGGCCTCTTCTTCCTGGGTCTGTGTCGCACATGATCAGGGTGCCGCATGTGTGGTCTGTACAGAAGACGTTGTCCGGGCGTGTCCAGTTACCGGAGTTTGTCGACTGGAGAGTCGGGATGTCTTTGGGAAGGATCTGTGTTAGGCCGTAGTCTGCTAGGATATCGATCAGTTTCTGCGACACTTCGAGGGCTGCTGCTGTGAAGAGATGGCTGTTCCTTTCTTCGTCCCAGAGCGGGTGGTGGCGGTTGAAGTCGCCTAGCCACACCAGGTGGTCCTGCTCTGTGGGGCGAAGGGACGGCAGGTGTCCTGGGAGGAATCTCTCTAGCGCGGAGATGGTGTTGTCATGGGTACAGTCGTTATAAATGTTAAATATGGTACACAGCCCCTGCGACGTCCGGAGCTGGACGACCACGACGTCCGCCAATGGGAACTCAACCTGCTTCCAAGCGTCAGTGCTAATTCTGGAACTGATTAGTGTTACTGCTCTGGGTTTGTCTCCATTGGTGTATTTGGCTGTGGGGTATACTACTCTCCAGTGAGTGTTGGCCCTCGTGTTTCCCAGCGAGTTGAGCGACGGTTCTTGTAATGCTAGGATGTCCCAGTCTCCTGGGGGGGTACTGTTGACGAGTGTCAGTTGCGCGATGTGGGACTTGTTGAGGTTTTGTTGCCATATTCGAAGTTTGTCCAGCATGGTATAAATGGGTGTGTCCGTCATAGGGATTCAGGGGAGTGAGGGGGCTCGGACTCTGTTGGGGCGTCGTGGGGAGTTGGTGAGATGACCCTAGGCAGAACACCTAAGACCCAACTACACACGAGGCTCTGAGGGGAAATAGGACGCGAGGATCTAGAGCAATAACCCAAGATGAGCTCGAATGGGGAGCCTCTGGGTGCTGGATTGCACGGTATATATACTACTAGACACGAGGGCTACGCGAGGCTATCCATGAGGCTACGTGCAGGTAGAAGGCTATGTAATGACATCACTGTGGAGCTAAGGCTATGCGTAATGATGTCAAGGGTGGCAGCGTGTACAGCACGAGGTACAGGTCTAGACTAGGTAGATAAGATAGAGGCTGTACACTAAGATAAGATAAACGCTATCTAATCGCAGATTAGATAAGACAAAAAGTTGGACCGTAACACTACTCCCCCCTCAGGTGCAGGATTCCAGACTGCAGAACTGAGCGTCGCAAACCGTGAGGTTTTCGGGAACACGACTAAATAACGAGTCAAAGTCCGCTTGGGTCATACGAAGTTTTCGAGGGGCGGAGGGGTTTTCTCGGTAAAAGCGCTCGACTACCAGAGGAGAATTCTTCAAATTTGACGAGGGTTCCCATGTTCTCTCATGTTCTTCGTATCCTTTCCAATGTACCAGATATTGGAGTTGCCTTTTATAAATACGAGAGGCTACAATATAGTCCACTTCATATTCTTCACCGCGTTCTTCAGAAACATGTATCGGACCGGGTCGAGACACGGGCTGTCCAGGGAGAGGACCCAAATACGGTTTAACTCGAGAAACATTCACAACCGGGTGAATCCGAAGAGTTTTCGGGAGCTTAAGCTCGACCGCATTTGGGGTTACACGAGTGACCTCATAAGGACCAATCCACTTCTCCGTAAGCTTCTTAGAAGCACGATTTAGCATACGAAGGTTATCTGTAGAAAGCCAAACTTGTTGGCCTACAACATAGTCCGGGGCGGGATTTCTATGCTTATCCGCCTGAAGCTTCATATTACGTTTTGCCTTCTCAGAAGACTCCACGACTTTATTAAATACGGCGGCAAAGTCCTTAGCCGCTGGGGCTACTGTGTCGACCGGCTCAACACCCATACGTGGGGAATAGCTCCGGGTAATTCCAAACGGTGAATCAGTGGTTACTTCCGAAACCGTGTTGTTCCAAACGAACTGGGCAATCTTGATCCATTTGGCCCATTCACTTTGACGATCATTAATGTAAGTTCGGAGATACTGATTAATTTCGCGGTTCAACCGCTCCGTTTGACCATCAGTTTGAGGGTGAAATGCCGTAGACATTTTCCTTTTAACGCCTAAGAGTCTATACAACTCCCCCAGGAAGTTGCTTGCAAAGACCGATCCGCGGTCTGACACAACGGAAGACGGGAGTCCATGCTGACACCAGACATGATCTCTAAATAACTCCGCGGTTGACAAGGCGGTTTCCTCCTTAGTGCAAGGTACAAACACGACCTCCTTGGAGAACCGATCAACCACGACTAATATATAATTGTAACCGAGGGATTCCGGCATCTCGGTAAAGTCCATAGTGACGTCAAGCCACGGGCCGCTAGGGGTAGGGAGAGGGATAAGACTTCCAGAAGTCTTTTGATTCGACACCTTGGACTGTTGGCACTTTTGACAGTGCTTTACGTAGGTTTGAATCTGCTCTTTCATCCCTTTCCAAGAATAATGCTTCCTGAGCGCGTTATACGTAGCTTTTACTCCTTTATGACCAGCAACAGGAGTATCGTGAAAGTTCGTAACGAGCGATTGTCGCTCTTCGTAAGACTGATCAGTGACGTCGATCAGTTTAATAGATACCGGGTTCAACAAGACCTGGTCCTTGTTATCGTCGGAACTAGATACGTAATGGTCCGATCGCCTGCTAAGCAGATCTGCAACGTGCATCTGGGTTCCCTTTTTATAGATAAGCGAATAGTTAAACCGCGTCATCCACATTTGCCAGCGCGCTTGGCGCTTAGACAAGTTTTGCGACTTGGTAAAGTACGTTAAATTATGGTGGTCCGTGTAGATCTCAAAGGCATAAGGAGTGGCCTCGAGATAATGGCGCCAGGCCTCAGTTGCTTTTATGATGGCCAGCATCTCTTTATCGTGAATAGGATAATTTCGTTCTGGAGGTGTCATGGAATGTGACATGTACGCGACGGGTCTGAATTCGCCGTCTTCGCACTTCACGGATATCACTCCCCCGACGGCAAACTCAGACGCATCGGTTTCGAGGCGGAATTCGCGGTCCTGATCGGGGTACTGAAGGACCAGAGCACGAGTAAAGGCAGCTTTCAAAGCCTCAAACGCAGCGTGTTCCTTTTCTCCAAAGTTAAATACCGTGTCTTTACACGTAAGGTCTGTCATGGGTCTAGCCATGATCGCATAATCTTTAATGAAGCGTCTATAGAAATTGCCGAGGCCTAGGAACGCGCGAACCTGCTTTACGTTCGTTGGCTCAGGCCACTTCAGAATAGCATTTACTTTTTCAGGGTCCATCTTGATACCCTCACGTGATACAATCATTCCGAGGAAGTCGACTTCGGTGACTCGGAAGCGACATTTCTCAGGTTTGACAAACAAATCGTTATCACGTAAACGTTTCAAAACTTCCAGCACGATTCTATCATGCTTTTCCTGATCGTCCGTATCCGTAAATATCATAAGGTCATCGATATACACCACGCAGACATCCGACATATCGTGGAAAATCTCGTTCATCATTTTCTGGAATGTCGCGGGTGAATTGCAGAGACCGAAATACATAACTAATGGCTCGAAAGCCCCTTTATGCGTTACAAACGCAGCTTTCCACTCATCGCCTTCGCGAATCCTCACATTGTTATAACCCCACCGAAGGTCCATTTTCGTGAAGAGTTTACAACCCTTAAGCTTGTCAACAAGCTGAGAGATAAGCGGCAGCGGATAGTTATTTTTAATCGTCCAGTCGTTTACGTAACGGTAATCCTGTACCATGCGCTTCTTGCTGTCCTTTTTCGGGATAAAGAAGACCGGTGACGTCTGCTGACTAATAGAAGGCCGAATGTATCCTTTAGCGAGTTGATCATCAAGGAACGATTCGACTTCTTTTTGTTCATCAACAGAGAGCGGGATAAGTCTTCCCTTTTTGGGCGGGAAGTCTTCTTTTAGATCAATTCCATGATCCCAAGGTTTTCTTAGTGGCATGCGCTCTGACGACTTTTTACTAAATACATCTAAGAATTCCCAGTACTCTTTAGGAACCTGCTTCTGAGCTTCTTCTAGGGTCGACTCATCGATAGTGACCTTTGATTCATGAGCTTTCAAAGCTTGCACCCAAGTTTCCTGAGACTCATTTTCTCGTAATAACTTAGCAAAGCGTGTTTCCAAAAGTGACTTGCACTCTGGAGGACACCTAGTTAAATTAACTTTGCCTGTTACCCAATCTATATCGGGGTTGTGCTTCTGAAGCCAGGTGTGGCCAAGGATAAGCGGCACTTTTCCAAGGCATGTGACGGCACACCATAGCTTTTCAGCATGTTTTCCAATACCGACTGTTAACAATACATAATGCGTGATGTCACGCTCCTGATTCCTAGTGCCATCTACGTTAAGCACAGGGACGGGTTTCACCAGCTTAGATAACTGAAGTCGTCGCTCAAGAGCCCAGCTCTTGTCAACAAAACAACCAGTAGCGCCACTGTCTAGCAGAGCGTCTACTTTAATAGTGTTAAGTGGTCCGCGGATGCAGACCGGTACCGTCACTTCACGTTCCATTGTGAAGGACCTTCGTAAGTCCATGAGAACTTCCAAGTTGCCGGCGGGACTTTCCGGTTCCTTAGATGCCAAAGAAGGAGAAGAAATATTTTTATTCGATCGGGAATTAAGCACGCTCGATTTTACTTCCGGCGCCGAGCCCTTTGCAGGGACCCCCTTAGAAGGTACAGTACAGTCCGAGTCACAGTCCATAGTCTCAACTGACAAAACAGAAAAGCGAGAAGGGGAAACTGAAACAGGAGAGACTACGGGAGACACTTTTTTGTGGGTTTTCGCTATTTTCGTACGTAACAAAGCAATGCGGTATTTAAATATTTCCTGCACTGCAGGAGTAGTAGCACGAGAGAGTCTATAGTCCAGAATACGTACAGCTAAGTCCAAAGAAGACTCGAGAGCGAGGATGCCCGTTTTATCCTCACTCACTAATCTTTTAAATCTCTGAAGAACGCCTGCATTTCTGCAAACGTCATTCCTCTGACCGCATTTAGCCGGTCATCCTCCGGCTGGGCTTGCGTTGCCCGTTGTAGGGGGTGAGTCCCTTGAAGGCGCGAAAATGGGTGTCCGCCCAAGGAGACCTGGTCTGGCTTGACTAGGGGAGCTAAGGAGAATAGAGCGCAGGAGCGCACTCGGAGGTTCCGGGAGTCGAGAGAGAGCAGAGTAGGGGTGAGGAGCGCAGCGAAAATGCGCAGGGAGTGCGCGACTAGGGAGTAGGGAGGTTGCCTAGTGTGTGTAGACACGCGCTAGGGAGAGCTGGGAATAGCGGGATCCACCGGAAATCGTCGGAGCACCGAATAGGGTCGTCTAGGGTCGTCAGAAAACAAAGAGAGAGCGGCAGGACACGAGAGAAACGACAGAGAAACACCAGAAACAACAGAACTCGCACTTAGACACTCAGATGGGGGCGGAAAAGAAACTTCTTATTTTTGTGAGGACTAGGGCTATATACTGAAGCCTAATCCAGGGGGAAGGGTACAAGCGACCCGAAGAGAAGGAGAGAGGATGACAGCGCTAAGAGGGAACGTAATACTAACATAATGACAGCTGTCAGGGATGCTAAAGCGAGGGGAAAGGCTGAGGGACACAAAGGCAGAAGCTAAAGTGACAGGAAGAGAAGTGGAGAGCAAACCCTATGTAGTGCGACCCTATGCAGTGCGATGCGGCCCTATGCAGCGAGACCCTATGCAGGAGAGTGACCCGACCCGATGCAATGCGACCCGATGCAATGTAGCGTGACCCGATGCAATGTAGCGCGACCCGATGCGATGTAGTAGTGCGACTCGATGCTACTCCAAGTGACTGAGACAGTCAGGAAGGGATAGGGATGAGCTACGCATGCAGGACCTTCGCAGGGCCCTATCGGGTGTACCAAGCTGCGCATTGGAGAGCTCTCGTGCGGGTAGGGTGCGGGTGGCTGTGCTGAGTAGCGTGGACTAGTCCAAACAGACCCGAAGCTATTCCGAGTGATCGCGACGCTCGCAGGAAGAGATAGGGAATAGCTACTCATGCGGGACCTTCGCAGGACCCTATTGGGTGTACCAAGCTGCGCACCGGAGAGCTCTCGTGCGGGTTGGGTGCGGGTGGCTGTGCTGAGTAGCGCGGACTAGTCCAAACAGACCCGAAGCTATTCCGAGTGATCGCGACGCTCGCAGGAAGAGATAGGGAATAGCTACTCATGCGGGACCTTCGCAGGACCCTATTGGGTGTACCAAGCTGCGCACCGGAGAGCTCTCATGCGGGTTGGGTGCGGGTGGCTGTGCTGAGTAGCGCGGACTAGTCCAAACAGACCCGAAGCTATTCCGAGTGATCACGATGCTCGCAGGAAGAGATAGGGAATAGCTACTCATGCGGGACCTTCGCAGGACCCTATTGGGTGTACCAAGCTGCGCACCGGAGAGCTCTCGTGCGGGTTGGGTGCGGGTGGCTGTGCTGAGTAGCGCGGACTAGTCCAAACAGACCCGAAGCTATTCCGAGTGATCGCGACGCTCGCAGGAAGAGATAGGGAATAGCTACTCATGCGGGACCTTCGCAGGACCCTATTGGGTGTACCAAGCTGCGCACCGGAGAGCTCTCATGCGGGTTGGGTGCGGGTGGCTGTGCTGAGTAGCGCGGACTAGTCCAAACAGACCCGAAGCTATTCCGAGTGATCGCGATGCTCGCAGGAAGAGATAGGGAATAGCTACTCATGCGGGACCTTCGCAGGACCCTATTGGGTGTACCAAGCTGCGCATTGGAGAGCTCTCGTGCGGGTTGGGTGCGGGTGGCTGTGCTGAGTAGCGTGGACTAGTCCAAACAGACCCGAAGCTATTCCGAGTGATCGCGACGCTCGCAGGAAGAGATAGGGAATAGCTACTCATGCGGGACCTTCGCAGGACCCTATTGGGTGTACCAAGCTGCGCATTGGAGAGCTCTCGTGCGGGTAGGGTGCGGGTGGCTGTGCTGAGTAGCGTGGACTAGTCCAAACAGACCCGAAGCTATTCCGAGTGATCGCGACGCTCGCAGGAAGAGATAGGGAATAGCTACTCATGCGGGACCTTCGCAGGACCCTATTGGGTGTACCAAGCTGCGCACCGGAGAGCTCTCATGCGGGTTGGGTGCGGGTGGCTGTGCTGAGTAGCGCGGACTAGTCCAAACAGACCCGAAGCTATTCCGAGTGATCGCGATGCTCGCAGGAAGAGATAGGGAATAGCTACTCATGCGGGACCTTCGCAGGACCCTATTGGGTGTACCAAGCTGCGCATTGGAGAGCTCTCGTGCGGGTTGGGTGCGGGTGGCTGTGCTGAGTAGCGTGGACTAGTCCAAACAGACCCGAAGCTATTCCGAGTGATCGCGACGCTCGCAGGAAGAGATAGGGAATAGCTACTCATGCGGGACCTTCGCAGGACCCTATTGGGTGTACCAAGCTGCGCATTGGAGAGCTCTCGTGCGGGTAGGGTGCGGGTGGCTGTGCTGAGTAGCGTGGACTAGTCCAAACAGACCCGAAGCTATTCCGAGTGATCGCGACGCTCGCAGGAAGAAATAGGGAATAGCTACTCATGTGGGACCTTCGCAGGACCCTATTGGGTGTACCAAGCTGCGCATTGGAGAGCTCTCGTGCGGGTTGGGTGCGGGTGGCTGTGCTGAGTAGCACGAGCGAGTTCGGGTGAATACTGATCGGTATATGTGCACCTAGAGACGCATGTGTCTCTACACCTCCCGGGGTCTTTAGAAAGTGACCGTCCTCGGTCATGCTCCTACTCAAGAAGCGAACATGTAAGTGAACACCACCCTACAAACTTCTAGGGATGGGAGGGAGGGCCACTCCACCTAGCAATGTTGCTCTGCACATCTGGTAGCGTGCTCCCTAGGGGATGATATCCTTCACATCCAGCAGTCCCAGACACTACACAGACGATCACTGCGCATGAAGGGGAGCCTGCTGCTCGCTTGGACATCACCTCCAGGCTGCACCTTTCGGGGCTACTAAATGCGAGTCGGGAATAAATATGAGAAGGGCGCATGAGATCGCAAGGGGGGGGCAGGACTGCATATCGCGCAAGTGGGGGTCTCCGGTTCGTTCGGGTCCTGGGTCCATGGATCTCCTCGTCACTCTACCTTTCCTATCTGTCCGCTCTACTCCGCTTTTACCTCTCTTAATACCCTCGCACCTATCCACCAAAATAAACCCACAGCTTCCGAAAAACATAAGAGAAACAAAACAAAACGAGAGCACTAACGTATGGTATGTCCGAGACAAGAGTGTGCATGTACAGTAAGGGCGGAAATGATTTTTGCGGCTATAGTATGAGCGGAAAACGGAAGTATGACCAAGGAGTGGGAGACGGGTGCATAGCACGATTAAAACAGGTGTGGAAAGAGACTGGAAACAAACAGGTAACGTAGGAACTGACTTTATTCTTTTTATTTTTATTTTGTTTTTGTTTTGACTTTGTCCATAGGAAGCGAGTGCAGAGCAGTAGAGAGAATAGGTAGAGTGTCTTTGATATAAAATGAGAGCGAGAAGGGGGACCGAGGGAACACTAAGATGTGAAATGCGCGCAGTAGAGAGTGTCTGTGTAGGGTTAATAACTAAAGAATGCGTTGTCCGATGAAAGAGGAACCAGTCCGAGAGGGATGCCAGGGGCAATGGGACACATATACACTGCGCATTTAATTATCACGCGCCACCGGGGATAGATCTCCGAGCCAAGGGGGAGGCTCACCCCGCAGATGCGCGGTATCTGTTGCGGAAGGGTCAGTCAGCTGGATTGGCACAAGGTGCGCAGGAGTGCACGAATAATCAGAAGAGAAATAGGAAGCGGCCTCTCGTGTCGCGGATACAATACCATCAAACCCATTGAACATATAAGCACTCTCAAGCGCATGTTCGACACTCTCCTCTGAGTCACTATACACCGAAATCGCATCTCGACTCTTCTTGACATCGCACGGGTTGTGCGCAGATACAAGCACTTCAGGGATCGGGTCCAACACGTTTTGGGTGCCTTCCCTCCCCTCCGCGCGCTCACGTTGCTCCTGAGCTGGGTGCGTAACGAGCTCCTCAGCTAGCATCTCATCGCTATCGTCTGTCTCTGTAAAGGGGAGCGATGGCCCCAGATTGAGCACTTCTGGTTGCTCGGGAATAGCTTGTACACCTAATGTGCAAACAGGAGGGTCAGTAGCACATAAGTGCTCGAGTCCAAGCCCCGGAGGCACAGCAGGGTGCACAGGGATGGGCGTTCTAGCCACTGGCTCGCATATCCGCATGTCCGAACCCGAGAAGCAGGGGAGTGGGTTGCGTACCTCGGCAACAAAAAGCGGGGCCCTCACAGAAAGAGTAGGGCTCTGAGAGGGCTCGGGGAAGGTATCCGGGATGCGCATAGGGCGTGCACTCGAAATCGGGGCACAAGGTAGAGATCCGGGAGAGCTACATACCGCAGAGCGCTCAATGGGCGCTTGGACTGGCGCTAACCGCTCTCTGGTTACGCACTCGAGACGTGCAGTCTCAGGGACACATATACGAGGGGCAGAGCCCTCCGGACCTTTGGGGCACCGCTGCTTTAGCCTCATAGCTCTGTGGACTTCCTCTACCCGGGCATAGGCGCAAGCGAGTGCTTCTCTATCCTCCTCATCAAGATCCTCGCTATCTTCCTCCGCATTGAGACCTAAAAACATCGCATCAGAGTCTCTCAGTGGGGCTGCATGCCCAAAGTGCTTGCTATGAGTGCTCTCTTGAACCGGAGGCCTCTCCTGCACGAGGGAAGCGGTCATGCTCGCACGCATGGCGCACCAACTATCAATGCGCTCCTGCACTGTTTGCCCAGAGGGTCCCCTAGGGATCTCCGCTCCATCCGCTAACACTATCTGACCATCTCTGTGCTGGCACTTTCCAGCCTGAACATACTCATCGCAGTTTATGCAAGAGTCCACTCGATGGCCATCAGAGACACCGCAAAAATAGCAAGGCTCGTCTCGTTGAGGGGAAAAGGACCTTACCAGCGGCACATAGGGTACATGCCTGTGCGTGCTTATCGCAGGTGCAGGTGCGAGACCCATAGGGATGGGCGCATAAGCCCTAGGAGCTTGCGGAAGGGACGCGGGAGTGAAGCTGTGCGATGGTCCTGCACTATAATACTCCCTCTTGATAGCAGTAGGCACTGGCACACCTGCGGGTTGCAGCTCCGGAGAAGCGGTTACTGCTCTGGGGGTGGCCATTGGCACTCCTGCCAACAAGAAGGATGCATGTTGAATAATGCGGTCAGTAGGCCAAGGGTCATCAGGGTGGTGCTCCAGATATGCCAAGGTCAGTCTAGTCATGAGCTGCACCTTAAACAAAGGATGGAACCCTGCGAGGAACTTATCGTCGCGCTCTCCTTTAGAGAGCCTACCCTTCTTCTCAAGGAATGATGCAATGACAGTGAACTTGCGGATGTACTCACCTAGCTCTCGACGCGAGGACATCGGGATCGAAGCCTGCGCTACTACCAGCCTATCCAAATCCAAGCGCATGTACTTGCGGTCATCATCCTCTGCTCCCGGGTAGAATCGCTTCACCTCAGCCATAAATGCAGGCCAATCAGCTCCAGAGCGCGATGCGAGGGTAGACCATAGCTCCGCCTCACTGCGACTTGCATAGCGCATTGCCCACTTGATCCTCTCTGCATCCGAGTATAGCTCTGCATCCTCGCACAGGATTTCAACATCCTCGAAGAAGCGGACAAGTTCTGTGGCATCACCATCAAACTCCGGGGCTTTAGAGGAGCCTCGCAGGGGCATGCGCTGTGGTGCCATCTCTATGCACGTTAGTAGGGCTAAAAATGGAAAGAGCGGAACTGGAAAGAATGCGGAGCGATAAGTGCTCTAGACGTGGAGGAGTGCACAGAACACAAAGGGAGCTGGACAAGCTCTCAGGACAGAAGAGGAGCAAGACAGGTGCTCGAGGGAGAATGTGAAGACTAAAAGCTAAAACAAGGAAAAGAGAGCTGGGCTCTCAGTAGAAGGCACAGGCAACCAAAAGATATGGGTCAGGGATGCGGTAGGAAGGGATAGATACCGGGGGAAATGAGCTGCGCGCTCTATAATTCTAAAAGCGAGGAGGGACTCCGAGCCAGATCCAAAGATCCCCTCGCGGTGGGCTCCAATGATGTAGGGGGTGAGTCCCTTGAAGGCGCGAAAATGGGTGTCCGCCCAAGGAGACCTGGTCTGGCTTGACTAGGGGAGCTAAGGAGAATAGAGCGCAGGAGCGCACTCGGAGGTTCCGGGAGTCAAGAGAGAGCAGAGTAGGGGTGAGGAGCGCAGCGAAAATGCGCAGGGAGTGCGCGACTAGGGAGTAGGGAGGTTGCCTAGTGTGTGTAGACACGCGCTAGGGAGACCTGGGAATAGCGGGATCCACCGGAAATCGTCGGAGCACCGAATAGGGTCGTCTAGGGTTGTCAGAAAACAAAGAGAGAGCGGCAGGACACGAGAGAAACGACAGAGAAACACCGGAAACGACAGAACTCGCACTTAGACACTCAGATGGGGGCGGAAAAGAAACTTCTTATTTTTGTGAGGACTAGGGCTATATACTGAAGCCTAATCCAGGGGGAAGGGTACAAGCGACCCGAAGAGAAGGAGAGAGGATGACAGCGCTAAGAGGGAACGTAATACTAACATAATGACAGCTGTCAGGGATGCTAAAGCGAGGGGAAAGGCTGAGGGACACAAAGGCAGAAGCTAAAGTGACAGGAAGAGAAGCGGAGAGCAAACCCTATGTAGTGCGACCCTATGCGGTGCGATGCGGCCCTATGCAGCGAGACCCTATGCAGGAGAGTGACCCGACCCGATGCAATGCGACCCGATGCAATGTAGCGCGACCCGATGCGAGCGTGACCCGATGCAGTAGTGCGACTCGATGCTACTCCAAGTGACTGAGACAGTCAGGAAGGGATAGGGATGAGCTACGCATGCAGGACCTTCGCAGGGCCCTATCGGGTGTACCAAGCTGCGCATTGGAGAGCTCTCGTGCGGGTAGGGTGCGGGTGGCTGTGCTGAGTAGCGTGGACTAGTCCAAACAGACCCGAAGCTATTCCGAGTGATCGCGACGCTCGCAGGAAGAGATAGGGAATAGCTACTCATGCGGGACCTTCGCAGGACCCTATTGGGTGTACCAAGCTGCGCACCGGAGAGCTCTCGTGCGGGTTGGGTGCGGGTGGCTGTGCTGAGTAGCGCGGACTAGTCCAAACAGACCCGAAGCTATTCCGAGTGATCGCGACGCTCGCAGGAAGAGATAGGGAATAGCTACTCATGCGGGGCCTTCGCAGGACCCTATTGGGTGTACCAAGCTGCGCACCGGAGAGCTCTCGTGCGGGTTGGGTGCGGGTGGCTGTGCTGAGTAGCGCGGACTAGTCCAAACAGACCCGAAGCTATTCCGAGTGATCGCGACGCTCGCAGGAAGAGATAGGGAATAGCTACTCATGCGGGACCTTCGCAGGACCCTATTGGGTGTACCAAGCTGCGCATTGGAGAGCTCTCGTGCGGGTAGGGTGCGGGTGGCTGTGCTGAGTAGCGTGGACTAGTCCAAACAGACCCGAAGCTATTCCGAGTGATCGCGACGCTCGCAGGAAGAGATAGGGAATAGCTACTCATGCGGGACCTTCGCAGGACCCTATTGGGTGTACCAAGCTGCGCATTGGAGAGCTCTCGTGCGGGTTGGGTGCGGGTGGCTGTGCTGAGTAGCACGAGCGAGTTCGGGTGAATACTGATCGGTATATGTGCACCTAGAGACGCATGTGTCTCTACACCGTGCTTGTGGTTGCCCACGACGAGGGCGGCGCGGCTTTGTGCACTCTCGTGCAATGTGGCCAAACAATTGGCAATTGTAGCATTGGGGCCCTTTACCCCTCTGCTGGTTTGTCTCAACGGCACCTATATCCATCGGGACACCACTCCCCGATGTGGTTGAAGACGAATATGATTGGCCCTGGTAATACCGGGCAGAGCCTTGCCCTTGGAGGTTGATGAGGAAGAGTTCCTGGGCTCTTCCCATCGCACGAGCAGAGTTTGCGAGTCGCTCGTAGGTGTCTCGACGCATTCCCTGTATGTAAACTTGCTCCAGGAGTTTCCTCTGGAGCGCACGTTCGAGCAAGTCGCGGGCATACTCATTCCCACAGTCTCCCTGGTTTTTAAGCGCCTCGAACTGCGCCAAAAAGTCGTCGATCCTTTGCCTCGGGCCCTGCCTAAGGCGAAGCAGTTGGGCACGTGCCCACTCGGCGTTGTTTCCGGGGAGAAAGAACCTCTCTATCTCCTCTGCGAAATCATCCCAAGCGGGCCAGGCTGGCGGGGGCTGCGGCTCTCCAGGCAGGACGGGCGGGGCGTTGGCAAGGGCCTGGGCTGCCGCCATGCAGCCGTCCAGACGGACCTGAGCCCACCGACCAGCTTTCGGGCCAGTGAGCCGGGAGAGAACTGCGGCGGTAACCTGGGCGTCGTTTGCCCCCTCCATCGAGATCTGTATCCAGATCTTGATCTTTGACCACCACTCGTGGAATTTCTGAGGGGAGCCATCGTAACTCCCGGGATCCGCGACCACCTTCTTGCGCGACGGCGGTGCAGGTCGAGGCTGTGCAGCCGTAAGGGCCGCGATATGTGCCTGTAGGGCGATTTGTCCCTGAACAAGCTGGGCGAGGAGTTGGTCAAGGTCTGCCATGACGAACTAGTAGGGACGGAGGTGGGAATAGGGGGTAGGTCTTTGTTTAACCGGTCGGAGACGAGAAGACCGGAACGTACGGCGGCGCGCGAGCGGGAGGTCTGGCAGGGGCGGAACAGGAAGGGAACGGTGGAAGCCGAGGAGGACTTGGATTTCGAAGTCGCTGACAAGGCGACTGTAGGCGGCAACGGCGTTGGTGAACTGAAACTCCTCTTCGATCGCTGACTCCCTTTCTTGTACTTTGACAAGGGTGTCAGGGCGGGGACCGTAAATGATCGCCAAGCGCTCCTGTTGCGCTTCGACGAGGTGACGAGGGAACTGGTAAGGTATGGTGGGTAACGTAAGGGGTGACGTAGGAGTAAGGTTACTTTGGGACTAGATCCCCACAGTTGTTCCGCTAAACTAAGCGTAAGACTTTGTTCGCCTGTCGCGCTCGCCGGGTCAGGGCAGTGGCACAGCTATGCAAAGAACAAACGGCTAGCGGCTGCAGATCACAAGGTCTACCTCTGCACGGACGCAGGAACTACGGAGTACGTATGTCTCAATCGCCTTGAGGCTGCGAACCTCTCTTGAACGGGCGCCGACCTTCAGACACCAGGCACGACCCTGGGCTGGTGTATAGTACGTAAAGGTAACGGTGCTAGAAACTCCCAATGCCGAAGCACTACAGGAACGGCACTAAAGGCTGGCCGTGAACGAAACGGAAAGGTATGAAGATGAAGCTCCTTAACCCTGGAGTCCGGGTATAGTTTCCTTATAAGGCTAGGAGAGCGTGTAGTAGAGCGAGTAAGATGTATAGATTCGAGCTCAGGTGAGATGACCCTAGGCAGAACACCTAAGACCCAACTACACGCGAGGCTCTGAGGGGAAATAGGACGCGAGGATCTAGAGCAATAACCCAAGATGAGCTCGAATGGGGAGCCTCTGGGTGCTGGATTGCACGGTATATATACTACTAGACACGAGGGCTACGCGAGGCTATCCATGAGGCTACGTGCAGGTAGAAGGCTATGTAATGACATCACTGTGGAGCTAAGGCTATGCGTAATGATGTCAAGGGTGGCAGCGTGTACAGCACGAGGTACAGGTCTAGACTAGGTAGATAAGATAGAGGCTGTACACTAAGATAAGATAAACGCTATCTAATCGCAGATTAGATAAGACAAAAAGTTGGACCGTAACAGTTGGAGTTGGAGTTTGAGGGGGGGGGGACGGAGTGATATTTATATGCAGAGGGGAGAGAGGGGGGCCGATCTTGGGGGTTGGCGGGAGGGAGAAGGGATAGGTGTACGATGAGGTCTTTGGCTTATCAGTGTTGTTGGGAACGGTCTCTTTGGGGTCGTGTGGGGCGGTGGCTGTGTTCGGGAGTCTCTGCTGAATGGTTAGGACACCTGAGGAGGATTTGCCGAGTGTCTGTTGGAGCTGGGGGCGGTGGTGGTGGGGGTGGTGACGAGACGTGTCCTGGGGGTCATGGGGGGGTCTTGTTTGGGTTATGGGTGCATGTTGACTTGGTGGGAGAGTTGCGTGGGTCCATGGTTCGTTGGTCGGGAAGTATGGGGTGGCGTTTTCTGGGATCTTGGCATTTAGTTCCTCTAGTCTCTTCGTGTAGTCGGGGCAACCTTTGTCAGAACTGCCGTGTGAGGTGGACTTGCAGTTTACGCAGTAGTTAGTCTGGTAGGCATTACATAGGTGTTCGTGGTGGGGGCCTCCGCAGGCCCCACAGGTGTCCTTCTCCTCTTTGCAGTCTTTTGAGAAGTGTCCCCATCTCTGGCATTTGAGGCATCATAGGGGTTCTTTTTTGTCTTTGTGGGCTCGGAGCTTGGAGTGATTGAGGTAGAGTCCGATGCTGATGATTTTGTTCGCAGCTTGTGGGGAGGTCAGCGAGAGGAGGACATGGGCTACGCGTTGCTTGAAACTTCGGCGGGCTGGGTCCTTGATCCATTTGATGCCGTTGACCGATTCCTCAGGGAGCCCGTTCTCTTGTTCGATTTCCCGTAGAATGTCTGGATTCGTGAGGTCAGTGAGAACTGGGACGAAGGGGACTACTACGTTGAATAGTCTGTTTTTGATTCGTGCTTTCCCGTCTAGTTTCTTGAGGAAGGATTCTTTCCTGGATGGCTCTCTTATCCAGTTGACTGCCTCGGCACTAGGGAGTTCGAGTACGAGTCCTCCGTTTCTGAGCTTGGTTAGGGCTTTGATCTTGAGGGAGGGAGCGGAGTTGTCTTCCAGGGGGGTGAGTGCTTGCTGGAGGAATTTAATTACTTCGTTTCTGGGGGTGTCTTCTCTGATGTTAGGATGATCTGGGTTGATGTCCACCAGGAGTTGTCTTTCTTTTATCGCGGCATTTCCTCTTGCGTAGTCTGAGATGGGGTATTTGAGGGGGGGGTTGCTGTCGTCTGTTGGGAGGGGGGGGGGATCCGCTAGGAGGATCTCCCTGTATGTTGCAATGGGGGGTGGGGCGCGGGGGCTAGTTGACGAGGTAGGTCTTCGATCTTGGCTAGGATCTGTGGGGAGAGTGTGATTAGTTCCTCTACAGATTCGTTGATTACCTGGGCTGATGTCTGTAAGTCGTTGCTCGCTATGTCGACTGCTCTCGTCATCATTTCTGCCGCTTCTTTGTTGATTTGCGTAGCGTCCTGGATTTCTTGTATTACTTCTTTTAGGCAGAGCATCTGATTCTCAAAGTCGGCGAGGCGTGCTGCATCCGAATTGGAGGGATGGGCGACAGGGTGGGGGGGGAGCAGAGGCGACGTGGTGTCGAGGATGATTGCTACGGCACGTAAAACCTCTGCTATGATGGCTGTGACACCTGGGCCCGCAGAGGCTATATTAAGTAAAACTAAGCTAAGCGTAGAGTGGTCGGGGTCCAGGTTTGGTGTGATCAGCAGGTGTTCAGCTAAGTGTCTCAGGGCGTGGTCTCTGGTGCTCATGGACGTGGAGAATTTAGGATTGTTGAGCAGGTCTTCCTTGGTTCTGCCTGTCGCGAGCCTGCTGAATGTCGAGGTCTGACGTCTGGTGTAAACTGTAGTCCTCGGGGGAGGGACCTGGGAGGAGGGGGGGTTGATGCCTTTGGGGTACACATCGGTGGGGCCGGTGTTATGTTAGGCGGTTCGCTGTCTACTACTAGAGGAAGGGACATGTTAGTAGTGTACTGGGCGAGTCTACGGAGTAGGTGGAGCAGGGTGGTATTATGCTGCTTAATGTCGTATCGTGTACGACGGGCTCAACAACCGGCGGGGCGACGAGTTTCGAACTTGCTGGTCCGGGGTCCTAGTCGGGGTGCCATGTGGAGCAGAGTCAAGGAGCGTTTCATTGGTTTTATTTGCGACCGACTATGTTAGAATTCGCGCGCTGAGTCGATCGGGGTGACCACGATGGGTGGATGGGTGCGAACCAGGTCCAAACACGATGAGTATACAGGGTACAACTACGAGCTATTTATCTTGTAGGTAGAGCAGTTAATATATCAAAACTAATAACTATAAATCATAGTCTTGTGAGTTTGCCACGTAGCGGCCATATATTCTGACACTCTCCCGCAAACGAAACAAGACAGTAAGTACGAAAGAAACAGGGAGACACGAGAACAAAAAAGGAGAAAATATCCCGCGACTTCACCAAGACTGTTCATCTTCTTCGAAGATGGCGGCGGCAGTGCCCTTCTCTTCCACTTTCCATTTCAGGCAATTGATCTGGTAGTGACCTTTTTCTCCGCAGTGGAAACAGGTGATCTGCTCGAGCGGGCGGCGCGGCTTCGGAGCAATAGTGGTGACAGCAAGGGCGACAGGGTCAGGGCTCGTTACCGGATGAGCGGCCCGCTGACGTGATTCTTCATTTAGTAAGCGTGCCTTGACTACCTCAAGTGAGATGGAGGCATTATCAGCAGTAGTACCATTAGCAATGGCAGCGTCGAGGGAGATAATGAATGGATCATAGGATGGGGGGAGGCCTTGAGTAAGGACGAGTATCTTGTCCTCATCTGTAGCAATATATCCGACTTCTTTCAAGCGGAACGCGGCTTGCTGGACATCAGCTATCCAACTGCCCATCGATTGGTCAGCACGCTTAGTCATGGTGTTAAACCTTCGACGGAATGTCATGCGCGTGGCGAAGCCCTGGGCACGGTGCATGCGCTGGAGCTCTTCCCAGAGGACATGGGGGTCAGTGGAGTGTGCGTGCGGCAGCTGCGATGGTTCGAGGCGGAGGACGATCTCAGCATGAGCTTCGGCTTGGCGGTGCTCAAATGCTTTGACGGCTTTGGAATTGGGTGAGCCGAGTGGGCAAGTCTCTGATCCCTCAACAACTTTCCATAAACCTTTCTTAATCAAGGTAGATCACATGTACAATGACCATTCAGCGTAGTTCGATTCATTTAAGTTCACAAAGTGCAGCGATGAGTTTGGCATGGCGCGAGATCTGTGGCTGTGATGTGTGACACGTGACGACGGCGGTGATTTGGCTGCAACAGATAACAGCAGGGGTTCGACAGGGGAAACAGTATGGCGGAGACGATGACGACGATTTGGCTTCGGCCCCAAATGGCGGTTACGACGGCAAGAGAACGACAGTACGACGACGATACGATGGCGAGAACAGACAATGACAGGGGGTCAACAGCTGCAAGACAACACGCACAACGACGAAGGATATCGCGTTTGTGTTAGAATTTGCGCGCTGAGTCGATCGGGGTGACCACGATGGGTGGATGGGTGCGAACCAGGTCCAAACGCGATGAGTATACAGGGTACAACTACGAGCTATTTATCTTGTAGGTAGAGCAGTTAATATATCAAAACTAATAACTATAAATCATAGTCTTGTGAGTTTGCCACGTAGCGGCCATATATTCTGACAGACTAATCGCTTGGGTGGACGGATATGAAGAAGCTGTTCATGGCAACGTGCTGGAATTGTTTTCCCAGCTTTTATTTGATAGAGCCGTCGATGAACCGGAAAGAACAGGCATCTACATCGCCTTGTGTGAGGCTATAACAGAAAGGCTTCGGGGCCGCTATTTTTGTTATGGCGTCAAGACGGATGGGTCATATGGCCAGTCGATCATATCCAACTATTTGGTTAAATGCTGGGACAACGCGCAGGGATCCCTTTCTTGGGGGGAGTCTATCTTTGGCTCTCAGACAGCCGCAAGCGCTACGATGCTTTCGGTTGACGACTACTATGCGGCTCAGAAGGCCAAACGTCGGGGTCTAGGTCTCGCCAGCATTGGCATAGAGTTGTGGAACTCGAATGTGTTATCGAATCCAGAGATAGACCATCTCTGGCAACGGCTCGATGGTGACCCAAAGGAAGGAGATGTCGTTACCTTGTGTATACTGGCTCGTACAGTCGACCACCGTTATTTCAACGGCAGATCTACCCCTCGGGCTGTCACTTATGGACTTCGAGGGCTCAAGACAAGATTGCAGTGTTGCATGAAGGTGAGTCCGCCTTCCGGCTATCCCACTGAGTTTTCAGCTTCATGAATTGGCGGTAGGATCTTCGAGGTCTTTACTACACATTCCCTTCCCCTGTAACCTGTCACAGTTTAGTTCATCTTACAATGGTAAATATCTTTTCCAACGCCAACATCTTATACTTAAACTCAGAAAGCATGCAGAAACGAACTATTCTGTACTGGACGAATCGAGGTGGTTTGCAGCCAAAATCCCTGCTTGTCCCAATCCCCCACGATTGGACTGCAGTTTTGAGCTGTTGCACCACGACGATAAATGGTGGCTAGTCCAATCGTTTGTAATGCGCGTTTTGCATGGCCAGGACGAGAATTCCACTGCAAAGGCACCCGAAGTGGGGTTCTGTTGCCCGGAAGGCTTTGAGAAGGGTTTCACCGCTGCTGCGCATTTTTTGGATGTTGCCGCTACGAGGTACAACCGAGCATACCACCTCATGGCAATCATGCTGAAGTCCGCCGGCTTTGATAAAGAAGAGGAGAGGGTGATACGCATCGCCAGTAAAGTGAAAGAAAGCAAGAAACTCGTTCAACTCACCTTATGGTGATGACGGTAAGGTTGAGGTCTATATTGTACCTATACACACATCTTCCAGGTTGCCAATGCTACGACACTCTAACCAAGTACATATCTACATCTTTACGGGCTTTGTTATCAATCAATGCAATGCATTCCTCGTGGACGCAACGTGTAATACTTACATACATGAACTGTTTTCCCTACACGTGTATTCAACGAGCTTGTTCCTCCCATCGTCGACCGAGTCCCAACGATTCACTTACCATGAGACATAAGTCACACGACTGCGTAGACTGGAGTGCTACTCCACCGACTCGGAAGGCACCGTTCTTGGTTTTCAGTTATGGTGATCGCCACTTGTACGCAGCGGTACCTAAGTCATTCGACGTACGTCGGGCTTGTTTTGTTGGAACACCATGGAGAGACTCACTTATACTTGCGTGAAGGCTTTAGAAGAAACAGCCAGAAACAAGTTCAGCCTAGGGGTAGCGCAAATTGAATTCTATTCATCCTGTGGTAATCTGTGCGGCGATGTCCTCACCAAAATCGACGAAGATGTATGGGAACTTGTTGCACCTTGTATCGGTAGTATAACAGTGGTCGAGACAACGCCATTCACCATCGCACCGGTTGCAGGTCAGTTTCGCTTGTACATTTGTATGGTGGCAGGCGTTGGATTTCCTATAAACAGAGCTGCAGTCGAATTCCGCGGAAAATGCCGCGGAAGATTTCTTTGTCGTTCCGGACGAGCAAACCGCGTCATCGTCATCTAGCGAAGGCAACAGCGGCCCGAATGACCACAACGGAAGGACCTGTGACTCTCGCATTGATCTGGCTCGCACACTTGCACCAACAGTAGGCCCTCTGGATCCGAGTTCGTTGCCAGCCACGGTTAGTAACGGAAGTGGCCTTGCCGTTGAGGAAAGCGCAGAACTTGCAAGCCCCGCCCATCACAATCACATCATTCCCCTCTCAATATCTCCTAATCGCTGGGTCGCTCCAAGCCTCGACTACCGTGGTCACACGGACACGACCACGTGCTCACCTGAACGAGCAAAGCGCAGGTTTACGGGGTTATTGAACAAACTTACACGAAAAAATTTCTATGTTATCTGCGACAGGATGTTGGATTGGATCGACGAATGTGATGAAACAGTGCAGGGCCGGGTACTCAGGCTGGCCTGTACGCTATTATTTGACAGAGCCGTCGACGAGCCCGAAAGGATGGGATTGTATGCAACTCTGTGCGGGACGATGCGCGAAACGGTAGGAAGGTTTAAACGGAATAGCCGTGGTCCAGTGGTCCCCGGTTTCGAATTAATGCGGGACTACATGATACGGTGCTGGACAACGGCCTTCCAGGAAAAGAATCTCTCCTGGGGTGGTCCCGTTCGGGGCTCCGTACTGACACAAAAGCCTGTCGACGAAGAGTATTATATAGCTGAAAAGCAAAAGCGTCGTGGAATTGGCCTTGCTGGTTTCACTGTGGAGCTGATAAAATTAAACTTGTTCAATTTGCAGAAGTGTGCATACGACGAACCTTTTTTTCAAGAGCTAGCCCGTAACTTGAACGACAACCCGACAGAAGGGGACATTGTCAGCCTGTGCATATTATTACAGAATGTCACGCCGGTGGCAGCAGAGAATGGCTATTGGTGCTCTCAGAAGAAGGTTTATGCCAGTGATGCAAAGGGTGGCTATCAAGGAGCTTGCTCAGCTACAGCCAGCAAACTTGCTGGTTCTTACTGGGGGGACAATGGAGTTAGTCCAAGGCTCAGATGCCGGCTTTTGGTAAGTTACTTCATATTGCCTTATCTGCAAAGAATCTATGATTGATGGGTTGCAATAGGACTTGGCAGACTTGTATGAATGTCGTCTGTCACCCAATCATCGCTGGATAACGTTCCATTTTGCGGTACAGTTCCAGTACACCCTCCATATCTTACATAATTATACTGAGATGGTCACAGCACAACGAACTAAGATATTCCATCCCAGAGGCTTCTGGATGGTGTGTAACTAAGCTTACGGCCAAGAGCTTACTACCGCCAGTGGATCACTATTTCTCGTTGGTAGATCAGGTCGATCATTGGTGGCTCATTCGCTCGCTCGTTACTCGCACTTGGATAAACCATACTGCCATTAGAGGACTCCTTAAAAAAGTGTCGCAGATGTGCATCTGCTCGTCAGAAGCGCTCGAGGAGGGTTTCATAGCTGCGATAAAGGCCTTGGATGTCTCTACGACGCAGAATTCTGAGGTATATCACAACATTGCAGGTGCCATGAAAGTCACGGAGTTCTATAAAGAAGAGGAACAATTCATGCGAGTTGCAAGGCACGCGGAAGACAGCGAGAAACTGATTCAGTTGACTTTATGGTGAAAACTTTGGGTGAGCCTGGGGCATATTAATCCATTTCTATTAGAAATACTGACTCACTTACTTGCACTGTCCAATGATAGCATCACATGGATGGGTTATCGTGAACTTCCACAGGTCCTAGAAAACGAAACCATCATTGCTGTGATATGAATATGACCGAGCACGCTTTTGTCCGCTGTATATTACTAGCTTTGTTACATGGATGACCGAGCTGGGGCTTCACAAACAAGGACTTGGGTCCTGAATAAATGTATGACAATAATTGAGGATTTACAGTAGTCGTATGATACCAACTTCCGCACCTGTGATTTTGCATCCTTGATGCTTGAAGCTTGAAAGTGTTGTCAGCCACTATGGGCAGGAACATGTGGACATGCACGGGATGTAGCAAACCTAGAGGTGCACTGATATTTAGACAAAGAGAGGAGAGGAAGGATCCGATATATATGTATAGGCTGCGGAGAAGTCAAACTGATAGTTAAAAGGGACGCAGACGGAAAGATGTGTAATATCTCGCATCAAGTGGATGGAGTCTTATCCGTCTTCGTCCCCCTTCCATCCCATTCCCTGGGCTTCGGCCAAGCATCTAGCAACGTTTTTCATGCCCTTTATCATAAACCATACGCGCATCTTTCCCCGGAAGCTGAAAAGACACGCCTCCGGGTCTGCTGGGTCCGTCCCCCCATGCGAACGGGGCCCGTGCGTGCTGATCCCGCTGGGTTAGAGCGCTGGGTCGACCGGTAAAGATGATAATCCGGAGGGCAGATTCCTTTTTGCTCCCGTAGCGCTGGCGCTCCTTGTACGCTCCCGCAGCGGTCCCCTTCTGCCCCCCATGACTCCGCAGCAGCTGCCTGACGGTCCACCACTTGGTGGCAGGAAGTCAAACGCCTCCTTCCCGCCCTCCAGCAGGTATAAGGTCAACTTCGGCTCCATGTACCTCACGTATCGTAGGAAACCGAGTACCCGGTTTCAAAGAGGACACGCGGTGTTCGATCATCAGTCTAGACAGCACATGGAAAGGACACGCAGATAGTTCCCACCGTTGTTGATATCCTTTTTTCGATGCTAGGAGAGCTATGTCGTATCATACAGTGAGATTCTACGAGTTCGCGATTCCTGTTCGACGTTCGTACAGGAAGCACTCGCGAATCTGTGCATTTTGTTTTGGAATTCCCGAAGGCGAAGCCTATGAGCACTAAGTACGAGCTTTCATCATGACGCTCGATGCGTTTGGGCGGTCGCTGGTTCGTTATGGACCTCATGGTGCGGAAAATCAAGTGGCGGGCTACAGGACATTGCTGAGAAATGCGGCAATGGCGAAGCAAGGTTTCGGCTTGGCAACGAACCTCCAACGGGTCCTGATTCCCTACCCGGTCAGTGTTTCTAAGGCTAGGAGTAATGCAGAAGGAATGCCTCACAAAAGAAAGTGAGATATGGATCCGCAAGTATAGCATAGTGTGCTGGGGGTGCGGGTCTATGGACCTGATGCCTTTGGGCTGCAGATTTCAAGTCCAAGGCCAAATTCTGAGGGAGCAAGTTGCAGCTCATCATTCTATAGGTTTTCAATCTTCAATAAGTAAATTGAGAGGTGCTTGGACTGTTTGCGAAGAAGGAATGATGAATCAATGTGGCCTTAATAGGACTCGAAACACCCTGTGGCAGTGCGAAGGGAAGAGTAGCATGGCTACTCTTTATTCGATATCAAGGGCTCCTTCCATCGAGACCGGACCGCACCCTAGCAATGGAAGGAGCCCTTGGATCTGAGGTGCGACATGAGACGTCATGAGGTGCCAGTGCCTGTCGAGTCCATGACCCCGAATGCACTTCCAAAATTGACTCGAAAAAAAGACTGCGATGCGTCCGACCAGTTCCTACTACAATATAATGTGGTCTTCGTGTGAAATAAGATGCGTACCCACCAGCGATATGCATCCTTAATGATCACTGAATTTACATTGCAGGAGCTGGGCTGTCCGAGGGTAGTATCGGTGTGTTCGTTCTTCCTGGAACCCAATGTCGGCGACTCTGGCGCCGGCAGTCCATTCTCGCAGCTGATACTAACTTGGGCATTGCATATTGACTCAAAAGCGACATCTCCTACAAACGGGCTGACACGTGGAGGGCTGAAGGGCAACGGGGACGTCCTCTACCATCCGGGCCATACCACTACCATCTTCACAGCTCAATTGTCATGTCGCACAACTGCATCGACTGGACAACAGTTCCTCCCACTCGCAAATCACCTCTGCTCATCCTCAGTTATGGCAATTGCCACTTGTATGCCACTGTACCAAAAACATTCAGCGTACGTCCTATAATCCTTTAGGGTGTGTTACTGAAGTACGGTGCCTTCACAGGCCTTAGAAGAACTAGCCAGGAAAAAGTTTGAGCTAGGACACACAGAAATCGAGTTCTATTCGTCCTGTATGAATCTTTGCAACGATCATCTGGCGAGGATCGACGACGATGTATGGGAGCACGTCACACCATACATTGGCTGTGTTTCAGTCGCTCGGAAATTGTCACCAAGTAGTTTTTCCGAGGGTACGTCCTATGAGTCCCATTTTCCCGTTGCCTGCCTTACATTGATTTTCCTTGCCGGGGCCAGGATACACGTCCGATACCCCAGGTTCGTACTATATCACGCTTAATTTCCAAACGGCTGACCATCTTCAGTGGTCAGCAAAGAGATGACCTATGGCGACAGCTCTCATGTTGATGAATTCGCAACTATTCAAAAAACCTCTCATATTCTTGGCGGACAAACCCTGGGTTCTCATGGGTTTCAAGATTTTCACCGTGCGGAGACCACGCAGCCAGACCCCCCAGAGATTCTAGAGGTTCATAGACAAGAGACCTGTGTTGTCGCAGCAGACACCATACCTGCCCAATTCTTCTCCGATGTCACACCCCTCCAGAAATCACCAAACCGATGGGTCGCTCCCAGCATGAACAACTGCGATGGAGTTGACACGTCATTGTTCACCCCTAGAAGAGCAAAGTACAGGTTCACAGGGCTGTTGAACAAGATGACCAGGAAGAATGTCGGTTTCATCTGTGAACGAATGATCGACTGGATTACCAAATGCAAGCATACTGTGCAAGACAAAGTGCTCAAAATGGTTGTCAAGCTCATATTTGACCGGGCAGTCAATGAGCCAGAAAGGGCGGGGATCTATATCAATCTATGCGTCATAATGGCAAGAAGTACCAGTATGATTAGGACGAAAGAAAATGGCTACAACATTATCTACAACTGCTTGCTAGAGAGCTGTCATGGAGCATTTGGACAGGGATATCTATCCTGGGGAGATCCTGTTCAAGGCTCCCCAATAATTCGCGAGAGCACCATCGAGGAATACTTTGAGGCAGAAAAGGCGAGGCGTCGTGGTATCGGCCTCGCTGGTTTCAGGGTGGAGTTGATGAAAATAGGGATGCTTCCATTGCGTTCATTATCAGCCTCGCTATGTTCATCCAGAGCGCCGATATGGATTATTCCTATTGGAATGGAACACGATGGATACGGGACGCCGGATGGGGCCCGGGCAGGAATGAACATTATGATTACCGAACAGAATGGGCAGCGAATGCCCGGAGCCTTGCAGGTTCCGATTGCGTGCTCAACGGACGGCTGAGATGCCACCTGCTTGTGAGTCCTTTTTAAACCTTCACAATTACGGATTTTTGTGACTAATTGCAACCAACAGAACTTGGCAGACCTGTGCAAGGAATCTTCGTTAGCAAACCGTCGCCGTATCATTTATAATATCCAGGTACAACTCTACTCTGCTGATCTTATCTGAATGCTGAAACGATTCTAGTATGACCAATCAAGATCATCTACTCCAAACGTATCTAGGTGGTATGCAGCACAAATTACCGATTCAACTGATTCCCAAGCCGTAGTAGACGCGTACTTCTCACTGGTTGACCATGACGATCATTGGTGGTTCGTTTACTCGCTCGTGACACGGGCATTGGGGAACAAGTCGGCGAGCATGGTCTACGGAAAATTACTTGCAAGTGCATTGCAGAAGGGACTTTGTTCACAAGAAGCACTCGAAGAAGGGCTCACAGTCGCTGCCAGTAGCTTGGACATCGTGGAGAGGACAAGTTCCTCAGCGTATGGCGACATGGTCGAGCTTTTGAAAGTAATCGGGTTAGATTCAGACGAGGAAAGGGTAATACGGATTGCTAGCTGTGTGAAGGACAGTGAAAACCTGATCCAGCTCACTCTATGGTGAACTGGGTACGCATAGGATCTGTAAAGTATAATACAGCACTGTCAATCATACAGCGCTGTTGACACACTTCATATTACTTTTGATGCACGGAATACTATTTGTCCATTGCAGACCTCAGACCCCTGGCCGATTTCCGATGGACGCAACCCCTATATATGAATGATCTGGCGTACACGCGTGTCCTACGACTGATTTGGTTCCTTCCAAGTTCACACCATCGTAGATACTGTGCATCACAAGTTACAACGATCGATACACTCCTGCATGGCGGAGCGCTGGCAAGATGCCTTGAACAAAAATTATCTTCGAGAGACCTTGTTCGTGCATCTCCGACAGTCAAAGAAGTCTGAAGCACACTATGCAGCTGAGACGGCAAAACGTCACTGCATCACGGTCTAGCTGGTTTCAAGATATACTGAAAAATGACATCACCCACGCACTAAAGGACTTCCAAGGGTTGAAAGAAGACCTGCAAGGCGACCCAAATGAAGGGGTCATCGTAAGTTAGCCTTTGCATATTGCAACAGAACAGAACACGAATACCAGCTCAAATGACTATAGGACTTATCAGCGTCAGATCACTGGCCAAGATTAGCGCTTCCACTACTACCGAAAAGACTGTCTGGACATTTCCGGAGCACGCGCTGACAAGGACGGCGAAGACAATGATGTTAGTGCAAGGCGGAGGTGCCGTCTGCTGGTACTTCGCTTAGTGTGTCCAGGTAACTGATGGGTGGTTTCGTCAATGATAATATTCGACGGAACCTAGCAGGTATAGCTGAAGGTCGTCGGATACCACGTCTTAGTCCGGTGATTATTCTGAGGCTCGCCTTGAGTCTACTGCTAAAGCTGGTATAGCACGCGAACAAAAGGTCGTCCGGATGGCAAAGCGTGCGATGAGTACTGGACTTATCCAACTGACATTGTGGTAAGCTGGCAAGACAGGCAACAATCGGCGTTGACTCACTAAGCTGCCAATCATCTAGATTATTCAGTTCAACCCAGTTCTCTGCCATGCTGGAGAATACCTCCATTACGTAGATAATAGCCTGCACGTACCGCGATTCAGCTTTGTAATGCATGTAGTAAGTATGGAGATAGAGTCCCAACTGAAAGGTCGACTGGATGTCGTGGTATAGGGGTGGCTTAGTAAGCTTACACTGGACAACCGACCAATCACGAACACACAACCCGAGTTCCCCTCGTCGTCACTACCAGGCTCTGGCCGCCCACAATGTCGTTCCCTCGTTCCAATTATGATCCTCGCAGAGTGTGCCTGAATCCCTTCCCGGATCTAAACTTAGGAAAATATAGGCGTACCATTGGCATTTATCTTGCGGGAGCACTCGTAAGTTCATCTCTTCCATGCGTGCTCCTGCTAAATCCCTGCTTTCCAATGCTCACCGGTCGCACGACACATAGTTCGCCCTGGCCAACTGGACATTCTTCGATGCTGCCATCCTATCTGCTCATGCCCATGCTCCCTATGACGATCCTCAGATTCCCCCTCCCGTACACGTAACTTTTGTCGATTGGGTTCCTGGCATCTGCTCGCTCATCGGAATGCTTATCATCAACCTCATTGACAAGGACCGCATCAAGGGTGACGATGGATTTGGAGACACAGCTGCAGTTTGGCGTGCACGACTCTTCTTGTTCATCGGGTTTGCCTTGATGGCAGGAGGACTTGCTGGCAGTGTGGTATGCGTTCCCCTTTCCCTAGTAATGGAGCGTTTCTGATGTTAGTTCACCCGAACGGCGCACCACAGTCCTTGCTTGTTCTCAAATACCTCATGCACGACTACCCCGAGCAATACACCTACTATGGCTATGCCAACGTGTCGCAAAACACTGCACTCATGCTTTCTGCGGTCGTATTATGGGTCGCGCAGAGCACACAAGAGGAGTATGACTACCGCTTATCGCTCTAGATGCGGTCTGGTCGATGAGCTCTTCAAATCCATATTGTTGTTGCAGCATGTAATTGCTACTTTTGTATCGGTCTTTCTTCTCTAACTTGCAGAACTTGGATGGATATAACGCCTTCATGCGAGCTATCTTTTATACATACTATCACGAACCCTTACATCCACCTTGCATCGATAAAGCGGTGTTGCAGTGCACGGCTCTGTCCCTTTCGAAGCATGGTGGAGTCGAATTCTGGTAATTTTCATTACTATCTTTCCAACCTGTTTTCAACTAGAAAAAGGCCGTCGCAGTCGAAAAAAAGGTGACGCATTTCTAACCTTGTAAACAAGGTGATATTGAGATCATGTTGCATCGGACATGGCTGGATACCATTTAGCAGTGAGGGCCCCAGTACTCCGTCTCCATCCAAGATGGCACTCCCATCGGCACATTTCATCCAGGAATGGGTCACTTTCCGACCTGGTATTATGTAGTAAAAGCCTTAGATACCACGCACGACGAACCAGACAATCGCGAGCGCATCCTCATGCATCGTTGGAGTGCTACCTGAGCTAGAAGCAAGTCCGCACTCGGTCCCATACTCTTCCGTTGCTCGACAGTGATCACGCACCTTGCAAGTGCCAACCTTCGGTCCGCAGCGACACATTCGGATCAAGAGGGAGACCCGCGGCACTTCATCCGTCCAGGTTCCCAGATATCGGGATAGCCGTGTTACTAGAGCTCAGTCTTGTGGACGGACGAAGCCATTCCGTGGTGGCGACAGGATGGAACCTGTATATACGCGTGTCTGAAGCAGGGCTCGTGGACTAGTCACTTCGTGGCCAATGACAGCACCGTCAGTAATGCACACCTGGTGACCAAGTGGAATAACGGACGATACATTAGAAAAGCCGGTTGTCACTGGTGAAGGATGGTGTGGATCATCTGGCCTCGTTGACGATTTGCCGTCTCCATCTCCTTCCCGACGCCATCGTCGCATCCAAAGAAGAGGACTCGTTGGCATCGCTGGAGGATACTGGATCAGCCGAACCGGTTGGGTTTAGAGCTACCCATACCGCCTTCTAGACGGTCGACGACCAGCAGCTGGGCTAGATGTTAGGCGGAGTTGAAGTCGAGGAGCGACCACTCCGACTCCGAATACTGACTCTCAAAATCCACCTTACTCTGGGCCTCCTCACACACGCGTCAGCACAATCATCGATCACCAAACCAGTGGACGTATGTACCCGTTTCGGAGCAACCGCAGATTTAGAAACGTTATGCAAATACATGTTGGGTTTCGTTGGCGACAAGTGGATAGCTGCCGTGTACTGCACCAAGATTCGCCCTCGAATCGAGCGACTCGATCGTGGTGTTTGATATCGATGGAACGATCGACAAGTTCATTTATTTCGCCTTTTGCAGGTCTGATACATTTTCGTTATGATTGGGCGAAGCTGAGCAGCCTGGGGTAGGTCCGGAGAAAGACTCGTCATTCGACGTGACGACAGTACAAACAAGCGTGCTCACTGGGTGTGACCATACCCACGGCTCCTCCGTCACTGGTCTCCATCCCCTTTTAAGCCACGTCCCAACCGTGTTCTCATGCCACACTTCGGAAGGTCGGCCACAACAAGTCAACGTAAAAGAAAGCGGTGCGGCAACTCCAGCCTATATTCGCCATCTCAGTCATTCGCCAACACATGTTTCAACTCGTACAACCTCAGCAAGATCTTCCTCCAGTTTCCTCCAGCAATATATGCCCAGACGAGGATTAGCTGCCTCTTGGACCGCCTTGCCCACTTGACAAGCAGAGACCACTCCTCTTACGAAATTTCTTTCCCATGGACATTTGATCTTGAACAGGGTCGGTTCCGTAGGACACGTTGAGTCAAAGACGATGTCCATCCCCCCTAAGGTTTAAGATTTAGATGGCCGGTAACCGTCGATGGCATCCTTGCTTGCTCGCACGGAGCGATACTGGATTCATTGATAGTACGCTTTGTGTACCATTCTTCCAGTCGTATCGCTGACATTCCTCGCTACAGTAACACGAATGCAAACATTCCCCACAGTGCTTGAACGCCCAAAGGGGGGATGCTTTCGTGTGCTCGAGCCTCGAGCATCTTCAGCAAAGCGCCCATAAGTTTCTGTCAATCACATGACCATTTCGTTATGACAATTCGGAATAGCTAGGGGGCTCAACTTGTCCCGTTTCAACAGCTCACGACGCTCGTTGACTTTTTCTTCAGCAATCTTCTTCCATCGTTCCATCGGTCAGCAAAGGGCAAGAGCGGCTCGTACTTAAGTAACGTCGGCAGAAGGCCCACCCTGAGAGCCTTGAGGATAAGGGTGTTCCATCAAGGTCTTCTAGACCCCCTCGAGGTGCATCGCGCAGCCAACGTTCGGGACTCCGCTTCCCACGGCCTGGAGACAATGCGTCGACATACAGCGAGAGCCCAAACATCAATAAGGGGCAAGCGGATATCGGCGATTAGAGCAAGGGCTGAATCAATGTAGGTGCCCCACCCGATACGCTCGAGATCGAGTGGATCTTGAAACGAAGGTAATTGACTGCTACAAATGCTAGACGCGCAGGATCGTTTCCAAGTACCCGGAGTACATTGAACCAGTCGATCTTGGAGTCCATTTGGTGTGAAAATTGGGATAACATAGTTAAATGCTGCTGGTTCACGTTGACGGTAGGGAGTCGGATCCGTGCGCCAGGAGTATGATCTCCACGAGTCTTAATTCGGAGATGACATGCATAATTGCTTTTTCTGAGGGTTTATATCGCGACCTGGTGAGCGGAATTCGAAGCTAGCAATTTTACATTCCAGCCGGAGTTCCATATCAACTTCCTCCTTCCTGATAAATTTATCATAGAGGAAGATGATCCAATGGCGTATGCCATCCTGTCATTATCAGATGAGGCTTTGGACGAGGCGTTCTGTAATTGACCGACGAGACAGCAACATTGGAAAGCTTATCCTGATCGTGGATAGGTATATGATGCGGAGACGCAAGTCTTCCAAACCGGTATATTCTCGACCATATAGTATGTTTCGGGATCGAGTTGGGGACACACGAAAGAAAGGAGACGCTCACATTGAGCGGATCCACATCCGGATTCCTTCAAAGTAACCGTTGTCTTTCTTGAGCAAGGCTATCAGGATTCTGACTCTTTTCAACAGCGAGCAATCCTAGCCGTGACTGTCTGCGGCGGGAATGCAGATCAGGAGTTCGAGGTAAGCCAATATCACCTTACCTTGCACACAGTCTCGCTTCTGGGCTCTCTCTGTAATTAAACTTATCACTGTCCCCAACTGGCAAAACCTGCCGCCATTTGCAAATGTGCATCTGTTCCACGTTTTGGTTCGTTGCTGGCATGCCTGTTACCATGCTGTTGCCGCATGTTTCATTTCATATATATTCTCAGAGCGGGTATCGTATTCTACTTATACTCGCACTCTTCGTTTTTCCTGTACACTGTTCTTATATCTTCGCGCTGCACCACTTCCTCCCCGCTCGATGAGACTCCCCTTTCGGTGAGTTGCTAGTCTGATTGAATGAAGGATCGACTTGAGATATTGATTGGTAATAGTTTCAGCTCTTTGAGTATGAACATTTCTACCACTGCCGACATCCCAGACATTGACTTTGGTGCTCTTCTAGACGAGCTTATTTCTTACTTGTCGCCTGCTCTTCATGTGATCAAAGAAGGGATTGCGTGGCTCGATGCCAATGCTGCAGACTACTGGTCTGCTTTCCGGCTTTTTGTGACCAGTCACCCATATATTAGTATTAGCATTCCAGTTGGACTGGTCCTTTTCTTTGTATATGGGCCAGCGGTCATCGGGATTACATTTGCCTTTCTCTCGCGGCTAGTGACACTGCCCTTCCAATTTCTGGCAAAGTTTTTCTTGTTGATTACCAAAATTTTCTGGTTGCTTCTTGACTTTTCCTCGCTACTGCTGGCAAATATTTTCTCGTTGATTACCCAAATTCTCTGGCCGCTTCTCAACTCTTGCTTGCGACAGCTGCTCGATATTTTGGGTTTTACGCTCAGTGGAGTAGCGAGAGGTATAAATGGTTATGCTGGCGACATTTGCGATGACGTACTAATTAATTTATGTATAGGTTCCTTTGCTGCACTCTGGCAATCCTTCGTCTATGGCGGGAACGTCGCGTCCAACTCCGTCTTCTCGTTGCTCCAGTCACTGGGTGCAACCATTGCGTTTGCGTTGTGAGGGTTCTATCGCCCAGGTGGTTATCTGTACTTGCCACTTGGTGAGACTTTAATGTTTTGTTGTCTTGGAGAGGGTGTGGGGACTCCTGTGCAGGAGCTGAAGCTGCTGTTGGTGGGGTTGTCCATTTCATGCGGAATAGTATCATTGTACAACACATTCTTATGTCATTTGGCATTTAGTTTTTGTAGCATCACCTTCGCTCGAATGAAATGTCTACCTCGACGTACTTATATATGTGCAATATTAAGATGGTCCCGTGCAGAAGGAAGACACGGGGGGGCCCTTGAACCGCAACCACGACCATGGTCAGTTTTCCCACGCTACGACGGCTGGGCAAGGTAGTGCACGAACGATAAAAAGCACAAAGAACACCACTGGCCCCCCTAGAACAATTATTACGAGTCATTAAGTTGACCAAAACACACGAACAATGCCAGACTGGCAAGAACAACCACACTCAGTGACCACGTACTCAGAATCTTTCTACCCAATGTAGACATCCTGAACCCTCGATCTTCATTCACTAGATCATCCCGATCGGTCTTTCGCCTTATTTCGCCTCGCGTCCTGTCTTCATCAGCGGTTCAAGATCGACGATGGGATAGAGAACTTGAAGGAAGCCATTGTCATGGGACGAGCTGCACTGGACCTTCGTCCACCAGGGCACCGCTGTCGTTCAGATTCACTCCATAATCTCGCACTCTATCCTCGTGAGCGGTTTGAGAACGTGGGTGAGGTTGAAAACTTGGATGAAGCCATCATACTTAGACGGGCTGTACTCGAGCTCTGTCCTCCAGGGTCATCCCGATCGGCCATTATCTATATTCAGCCTCGCAACCTGTCTTTATGACTGGTCCAAGAGTGATGGTGAGACGGGGAACTTGGAGGGAGCTGTCACACTTGGGCGAGCTGCATTGGATCTCCATCCGTCAGGGCATCCTCGTCGATCCTGTGTACTCAACACCCTCGCAATTCATCTTGGTGCGCTATTTTGAGAAAGATGGTAGAATTGAAAATTTGGATGAAGTTATCGTACTGCAGCGCGCTATACTCGATCTGTCCCTCGGGGCATTCTGAGTGGTCATCGTCTCTATCCGGCCTCGTATTTAGTCTTTACCAGCGGTTCAAGACCAACGATAGGGAAGAAGACTTAACAGAGCACTCGGGCGAGTTGTATTGGAACTTTGCCCGCCACGGGGTCTCTTTCGATCCTACTGACTCAATAATTTCGCGTGTTACCTTGCTGATCTGTTCGAGAAAGATGGTAAAGTGGAGTACTTGGATGAATCCATCACACTGCACCGGGCTGTGCTCGAACTCGACCCTCCAGGTGATCCAAATCGGGTATCGTCCTTGGTCAACCTTTCATCGTGTCTTTACACCTAGTTCCAGGCAGGCGGTGTGGAGGGGGATTTGACGGAATCCATCGCATTAAAGCGAACTCTATTGGAATTTCGTCCTCCAGAACATCCTGGTCGATACCAGTCGCTCATCAACCTCTCAATATCCCTTCATGGCCTATTTGAGAAGGATGGTAGAGTGGAGAACTTGGATGAAGCCATTACATTTGAACAATCTGCACTGGTATTCTGTCCTCCGGCTCAGCGGTCAGTTCTCCTAGAATCTGGGCTCGCATCCTTCCTTTCGACCCGGTTCGTGACGGTCGGCGAGGTGGAGAACATAGATGAAGCCATTGTGTTCCATCGGGGCGTACTTGACCTTTGACCTCCAGGTCATTCCCGCAGGTCCTCCAACCTACATGACCTACTCTGGTGGTGGAGCAGAGAACTTAGAGGAAGCTATTGTAGTCTGGCGAGCTGCGTTGGAACTTCGGCCGCCGAAAGATAGTCGTTCAGATTCACTCCACAACCTCGCACAGTTGCTTGTTTTGCTGTCTGAGAAAGATGGTAAACCGGAAAACTTGAATGAAGCCATCGTGCACCTACGGGAGATGATTGAGCTCTGTTCTCCAGATCATCCACGTCGACCATCGACCCTATTCGATCTCACGTCATATCTTTAGTACAACCGATTCAAGGCAAATAGCGGGACAGAGGACTTGGAAGAAGCCATCGAAGTTGCGCGAGCTCCATTGGAACTCCATCCACCAGGTCACCCTCAACGCAACATCATGTCCTCTCCAGCCTCGTTGGGCCTCTCCGAGAAATTCAGTTCAGCCATGGATCTTGAGGACGTCACAGCCCTCACACTGGCTGCAATGGACAGTTTTTCTCAGATTAACCAAGTTCTCCGGTATCTCGTCCTTGAAGCTTTAGCCACAGTTCCACCCTAACTCCTGGACACACTCTCAGGAAAACTTTGTGATAGAACCGTACCAATACCGCACTTGGAGAGTAGCGACAAATATCGGGAATTACTGAGTTCAATCATGAATAAGGGCAATGTCTGGGTAACCAAGCGCATTCTCGAGACAATTCAAACAGTTTCCGATATGTCACACTGTCCCATCGTTGGGGAGGAAATGAGCCAGTGCTACGTGATTTCGAAGGTCGGGTCAGCTACGATATGCCAGCAATGGACAGCATCGCCAAGCTGCAGGCATTCTGTCGTACAGCTCGCCAATAGGGCTATTCATGGGCTTGAAGCGAAACGTGTTGCATTGACAAGAGCAGTGGTGCAGAGTTGCAAATGGCGATCGAATCCATGTTCTCGTGGTATCGGCAGTCAGCATTAACGATTGTATACCTTTCCGATGTCTCTGATCCTGGTACACTCGCCCGTAGTGAGTGGTTCAGAAGGGCCTGGACTCTTCTGGAACTATTAGCTCCCTTGACTATGCTGTTCTACATTCAGGACTGGTCACTTTACCACCCACCGTCGAACCACAAGGATGATTCTGTTGTCATTAGCGAGCTGGAAAAGGTGACAGGCATACCCTCTGCGTACCTCACTCAATTTCATCCAGGCCTGAGTGACCCGCGTTTGCGGCTGCAGTTTGGCTGCAGTGGGCACTATCACGTTCTACCACCCGGGCAGAGGACGTCGCATATTCTCTCTTTGGGATTTTTTATCTCCATTTACCGATCATGTATGGGGAATCCAAGGAGCACGCCCTTGGACGTCTACTAGGGAAGATCATGTCGAAGTTCGGAGATACCTCGATTCTGGACTGAACCGGGTAACCATCATCATTCTACAATTGCCACTTCGTACCAAGGGACATGCCACTCTCAAGGCTACCACTGGACAATGCTAGCGAACAGGCATATCGATCGGGCCTTCGGAAACCAATTCTCGGGGCTGTGCGCAAAATGCACTGCGCACTCGCTGGTTTAGCTTCCCTGCAATTTAGCAGTCGGAAGTTATCTTGCTATGTATCGTCCATCGTGTAAAGGTAGTCAAACTGAAACGAGAAGATCTCCGTGCTCAAAGCTACGTGCATGGAATTGAGGCGGTAGGTTTACGGCCACTTGAGATTGTGTTGTCGGAGAAACTCGTGGAGAGCGGGTCATGGACATTGTCAAGACCTCCGTATGCCCTGGTTCGACCATGGGACTAGAAACTACTTGACCGGTCAGTTGAGTTTGACAGTGCTGCCGCTCTCAAGTGGCTCGTGCAATTGGAGCAGCCATTTAGTCCGCTGCTGTTAACGGAACTCCCTCGCAGCGAATATCAAAGGGTTGTGCATCTTTGTGTCGTCGGTATCCTGCCGTGTTGAAAGGCGAGCGCGACCAGTGTCATCCGCGGAGTCAGAATCGACCTTACCAATGCTGCCCATTGTGGGTACCTAACTGGATGTTGCACCTGTGCTTCTGATGGGTATCCGGGATATACCTGTATTCCTTAGTTAGAGCATTGCGTTTGGATCGGTTCACTTACCAAGCCCGATGGAAATGCAACTCGCGTTGGCGTCTGCTGAACCGCGCAACCGCCTGAGCTGTAGCTCCCAAGCCAGATCTGTCATATCAAGGTGTTAAACCCGGCTGTTGGAAAGAAGGCCCCTGGATGTGACCGCCAAGTCATTTGGAATGACACCTCTCAGGAGTATTGCACAATCTTCGGAATTCCGGCGTGCTTGATAGATGGATTCTGCCTAGAAAACAGGTGCTCACGCCTAGTCAATGGGGGAGAGTCGGACACCAGCCGCATAGGAAGTACGTCGGCGAGACCATCGCTTGTGAGCCCAAAGCACCCAGGTTTCATTGAGTGTAGACATGATGTTCGAATTGAGTTTCGCAAGGATGATGCAAGTGTGAGCAGAAAATCAACGCACGTTGACGCTCAATGGGGAAATGCTGACGGAGCGTGAGCGGGCTGTTTCAAACGACATCGCACCGTACTTAAGTCGACCCCAGCATCAGCGCCTCCTTCATCGCAGACCATCATGACCACCTCCCTTGATCAGCTCAAGCAGACCGGCACCATCGTCGTCTCCGACTCCGGTGACTTTGAGTGTGAGTAGCACAGACGCCCGGTCTTATCATCCACTGATATCTGTCTGCCATTTAGCCATCGATGCATACAAGCCCCAAGTGTGTAGAACTCTGCCTTATTGCCGATCGAGGACACAGGTGACTGACGTGAATCGTTCGGCAGGATGCAACAACGAATCCTTCGTTGATCTTGGCTGCCGCTAACAAGCCCGCTTATGCTCGCCTCATCAATGCTGCTGTTGCGTACGGAAAGAGCAAGGGCGGTAGCGTCGAGAACCAGGTGGATGCAGCCATGGACCGTCTGGTAAGAGCAACTGCTAGTCCCGATCTTGTCCCAGTTCCAGGCGATTTCTCATGGGCTTTTCCTCCCACCCTTTTCTTTTTCTAGCTCGTCGAGTTTGGTAAAGAGATTCTGGCCATTATCCCTGGCCGTGTTTCTACGGAAGTCGACGCCCGCCTCTCGTTCGACAAGGAAGGCACCAAAGCAAAGGTCCCCGTCCCCTTTCTTTTATTAGCCATCATACGGCATGCGTTTCTGATTGACATGCACTCGTTATCTTTTGCTCCCATCATATCTAGGCAAAGGAACTTATTTCCCTGTATGAATCGGTTGGCATCAAGAAGGAGAGGATTCTGATCAAGATCGCTTCCACATATGAAGGTATCCAAGCTGCCCGTGAACTCGAACGCGATGACGGAATCCACTGCAACCTTACCCTTCTCTTCGGTTTCGGTCAGGCAGTCGCCTGCGCCGAAGCAGGCGTCACGCTCATATCACCATTTGTCGGACGTGTGAGTTTTAGACTTTCTATTCGGAACGACAATAGACGCCATGCGAGACACGGCCCCTCACGCTTCCTGTTTTTAATTATCATAGATCCTCGATTATTACAAAAAGACCACAGGAAGAAATTATGAAGGGGACGAGGACCCAGGTGTCGTATCGGTCAAGAAGATCTTCAATTATTACAAACAGCATGGCTACAAGACCATCGTCATGGGTGCTAGCTTCCGTAACGTGAGCATCTGATGACTCTTTTTTCCGTTGTTGTATTTCCACCGCTGATGCCATCCTACTTGTTTCCTTGTTTTGTTTATCCCTCCCTCGACCTTCATTCTATGCCGTACACTTACCTCTTGGGTTCATTCCCTTCGATAACATTATTTCCTTTTCTATTGCTCCCCTCCGTTTCCTGTTGTATTGGCCCGATAGACTGGCGAGATCAAAGCATTAGCTGGCGTTGACTTCCTAACCATCTCGCCTGCCCTATTGGACGAACTCAAGAATTCGACCGACCCTGTTCCTAAGAGACTTGATGCCCAAGCAGGTGGGTTCCATTATCCCCTTACACGTTACTTTCCCCTTGCACACCCCTACTTCAAATCACCACGTTTCGTTCATTTTGTTCCTTGGTGATAATGAGTATTGATCCTGGGTCGTCTCTTTCCCCATTCTTTTCCGTCTTCGCCACACCACATTCATCACCGTCCGAATCCCCATCCTCATCGCCGTCACCGTTCTCGTTTATCCAAATGCACTCCCAATCACTATCGAACACTGCTCATCACGTAAATTTACTATAGCTGTCAAGGCCGAGCCCATGCCCAAGGTTTCATACATCGACAATGAGCCAGAATTCCGCTGGACCCTTCTCCAAGACGATATGGCCTTTGAGAAGCTTCACGAAGGTATCAAGAAGTTTGCGGCGGACGGTGAAACACTGAAGAAGCTCCTGAGGTCCAAGCTCTCGGCTTGAAATTATGTGTCCGTGTATTATTTTCGTCCAACTGTAACATTGTACTACAAAGGAAATGTTGGATGTATATAAAATAGATTTGTTTTCTGCACTCCACTTTTCAGGGTGTGTTTAGAACTTGGTACACGTTGTATTATCGCCTCATGTCGATTGATTCCTCGAACTCCACATGGAGTATTGATCACCTCACCACTACGATATACGGATAATCTATGTAAAAACTTAAACTCTGTTGCATGTACGTCAGTCCAAGCTCGCGAACGTCTTATATGCATGGCAACTGATTATCTCGGGAATATAGGGAACAAAGTTCAGTACTACAACATGTTACATAGCTAGGATGGTTCGTATCATACGCTAAGGAACTGCCAGACCAAACACAGAGAAAGGAGGCCACAAAATGTGGTCATCAATGGATCGTTCAATGGGGTAATGAGGGATTGGGAAATATGGCAGTGGAATGGAGATGGGAGAATGGAACCATGGGGGTTACGTTCAAAAAAAAAACTCTTGCAAGGAATATGCGGTCCGGGTTTGATGACAAGACACTGTATCCATGCACATGGGAAATGAGGCCCGATGAGAAATGCCAACCAACAAAGATTAGGCCAAGGGCAACTCACATTCTATGGTGCAACGAGAGAATCGATAATCGCAAGAAAATTCCCCTTTCCTGCGGTCAATCGCAGAAAATGCGGGGGGAACACTATAATGCAGCCACGCCTTCTTCCCAGTCCGACCGTTTAACATATCCCATAGCGCGGCATACCGGGCAAGATACCTCCACGTCCAGGACAGGCATGGCACCACCTCCATTTCCACCACCAGCATTGGCACCACCCCATGCGACACGCTCCGCACTGACCAAACACGCAGGATGGAACAAGTGTGCGCACACCGCGCCAGAAGAGGTATCATCATTCTTCTCCGTGCCATGCGAGTGTATCGATACCTGCTTCATCGACCCAGGCGACAGAACAGGGTATGGTTCGTCATCCGACGGACCCACCCCACACGATATATCGAAGCACCGCAGACCCTGCTCACGCTCTCTTTGCTCAATGAGCTGCCGCAGTGACGGGCCAGGCGGAGGCGGAAGTGTCCATTCCTTACGCTCTCGACGGGGAGGCGGCCGCATTGGGCGGAAGAAGTGGGCACGGGGCTGTTGTGGCTGCGCTGCACCCTGGCCAGCGTCAGGCTGGGGAGGAGGCTGGGGAGCATCCGTTCCTGCTGCTTGAGCCTGTGGTTGAGGTGCACCATTTGCGGGAGTGCCAAAGGGCGGTTGGGCAGGGAAGGCACCACCACCAGCAGCCATCATATTGGCCGTCGAGCGCAACAGCCCGTCAACGAGATGCCTCATCTCTTGCGTCAGTGCCGCGAACCCCTGGTTGTCCTCAGGGACGCCATCGTCTCCCACACCAGGATCGACATCGGGTCCATCATGGGCATCGCCAGCCTCGGGATCATCACCGCCGGGGTCGAGAGGATTGGGGTGGAAAGGTGGCGGTGGACCGTGCACGATCATGTCCAGGCCAATCGTGACGATATCAATGGGCATGCCAGCGGGCGGATTCCCGAACGGGTGGTTATTGTCGTTCATATTTGGGAGACTCTGAGCACGCGACCGCTGGCCTTCCGGTGGAAGCGGACCATCTGGGTTTGGACCAGCACCAGTAGCACCAGGAGGGGGGGTCTGTGTGGTACCACCAGGTCGGGGGCCGAGGAAAGGAGGTAACGGGAAGATGTGGACATTAGGCATGGTTGGGAAGGGGTTGAGTCCAGGTCCAGCCGGACCGGTAGGACGAGGGGGAGCCTGCCCACCACCGGGAGCTTGTGCACCAGGTGCAGGTGCTACATTCGGTTGCTGAGGTTGTGGTTGAGCATTGGCGGTTTGAGCACCGGGTCCCGCCGCTGGCGCACCAGTGTTCGCGGGGTGAGGTGGCGGGAAAGGTGGTGGACCCCAATTAAATGGGTCTCGAACGGGAATTGAATACGTCAAATTTTCAGGATCAATGTTGAACCTGCACGTAGGGCAGGTAGCTTGCCTGGCCCTCGTAAACCACGGCAGTAGACATGACTCGTGAAATACATGCGCGCATGGCAGTGCAATAATCCTGGGATCTTCAGAGGTCGAGTTGGTCGAAGTCGCCTGCTGCCCATCTGACGGCGCCGTGGATCCCGTGGCCATCGCATCACCGTCGCCCTCAGCCCCCTCTTTCTTTTTCTCCCCGAAACCAGCGCCCTCTGCATTCAACAGCGAGTCCCAACAAATCGCACATCCAGGGGGCGCATTTTCCGCACCCGATGGCGATCCGTCAATGTGCCCGCCAGGAGCACCGCCCACCTTCTCCAGCCGCTGCACAAGCCCAATCGGGACAACATCAAGACCTGCCAATAGCTTCTTGGCGCGCTCGGGATCCTCGCGAGGCTCGTCAAACTGCAAATTCTGCCAATCCTGGAGAAAAGCCATAAACGCTTCCCGCGACGGTGCACCGAATGGGAAAAACCACGGCGTGTCCCCTGCACCTGCGTCTGCTCCGCGATTCGGGTTGGCATCGCCGTTGTCATTAGCTGGGGCAGGACCCTGACCACCGCCTGCGTTGCTATTGTTGTTGCCGTCGGCATTTTGTGTACCCCCAGCGCCAGGCATTGGCATGGACCCAAAGAGGGGTATGGTAAATGAGAAACCTGCAATTAAAGTGCGCCGCGGTGGGTGGCCGTCAGCATTCGGAATGGGATTGGGATTGGGATTGGGATTGGAAGGGGCAGGACCCAAGGGAGGGTCGGAATGTGGACGATTGTCCGGTTGAGATGAAGGAGGATGCGCATTGGCCTCACCAGTTTGTTCCACGATATGATCATGATCGCCGAACCCAAACGCATTGCCATTCAGAGGTGCACCAAAGAATGTCGCATTAAAAGGATTCCGCGGCGGGGCACGCTGTTCTTGTCCCTGCTGAGGTTGTGGTTGTTGTTGTGGAACGGCATTGGCATTGGCACCTGTCGACGAACCGCCCACTCGCTCCGACGGATGTCTGCGATCCCTCGCCTCATCCACATCGTCATCCACACGAGGACGCCTGCTTCCAGCAACACGCTCCAAAGGCGGGAGATCGTCGTCTAAATCGGACAAGGCGCTGTCGTGGTCGCCATCGATAAGAGGTGCGGGACGGTGGTGCGACGCTGATTGGCTGTGGACATCGGCACGATACGGGTGCTGCGGGGGATAAAGACCCCCGGCAGACTCGTCGTCGTTTGAGCCACCAAACGAACTATCAGACACAGAGCGTAGCTCTGGCATCGATAGGTTGTCGTCTTCGTCTTCCTGGACCTGGTAAGACTGTTCTCCTATCTGGGACGAAGGTGGGTAAGAAGAAGACGCAGTGGATGACATGTCGACATCTTCCACCGATATCGATGCAGATGCAGATGAAGACGACGATGCTTGTGTGGCTGGCGCTGAAGAGACAGACGATGAGGGCGTCCCTGCAGCGCCACGGATAGGCTGGAGTGGTGACAAGTCGTCGGGGTCGTCGTCGTTCATTGATATTTCGTCGCCTCTCGCATGTGGATTCTCAGGATCGACCATTCCCTGGTTGAATGCGTTGTTGAGGCCACGGAGGACGTTCTGCAGGGTGGTTCCAATCTGGAATCTCGCTGTAAAGAGGTGGTGTGCGTGAGGATGATTATTATCTTGATTTATGTTATTGTGACTGTTGTTCTCGTTGTTGTTGTCGTCCATGACGATTGACGATGCTCGATGTCAACGACGGTGGTGGAGAATGGAAAGGAAAGTTGGAGTGTGACACGCCGGGTGCTAGCGTAAGCACAAAGCACCAGAACATTCGCGTCGACTCTGCTGCAGTTCGATTCCCGCCACGGTCGTGTTTTATTACATACAAATGTCAATGTCAAATGTCAACTAACTCGATTTTCATGTCGCCTTTGCCTTTGTCTTGCGCGTGTGTCTCCGCACATATCTCCGCGCACTTGGCAGCCCAAACTGACGTCCCAAGAATCGAAAAGATCGGCAAATGTCGCACAATCACCGCGCAAGCCACGAACCCATTTTATGATTCAACATCAGCGCACCGTCGTCATCTTCTATATGACAGTTCCACTCACCCGGATCGCGGGGTACAAGAGCAAGAGTGTGCCTCCGATCGACCAGGCCCACTTCACCTGTCGCGGGAGGGCTTCTTCAAACTGACCCCGGCTCCACTTCGTGATCACCAACAACTCTGTTAGAATGGTGGCAAGCAACAACCAGCAGTGCTGCCCCATCCGCTTCGCTTTTCTGCATGCATTGTTTAGAGTTCAGAGACCACGACACACGGTCACGTACTTTGGATCATTCACATACTGATATAGCTCCCTCACAGCTGGTAAGGCACATAAAAAGACGCTCGCAAGTCGGAGAATGACAATCGGATGGTTAGGCTCTAACCATAACAGAGACTGAAGATGCATCAGGACGCATATCAAAACCCCTTTCACATCACCTGTCTCACCTTGAGATAGAATGGATTAAGTTCCGCGGCCAAAAATACCGCAAGCAGGAGCACCACTGTTGTGTAGTGATAGAAGGAAGCTGTGCCTTCCCATTTGAAAGCCGTCCAGTCATGTGGCGAGAACTGGCTGAGCACGCGTCGAGCCTTGGATCGTAAGCCCCGTGTTTGTCGAAGTCCACGCCACTCAAATGGCTGAAACAGACAATGACCAATTCGTTTCAGTAAGGCATATCAGTGCGGCAGACAACCCGCGACCATCGGCGCGGAAGTGAGTACCTTGACCTCCAGATATTGGCAAGTCTTCATGCCTGCACGTCACAGAACCCCATTATCAATATCAGAAGGGCTGTGTGCAGGTATCACACCACCCACCTAAATATGTCCCTAGCCAATTGCAGACTAGGACATCGAGTACCCACTTGACCAAGCAGTACATCAACACATTGTGGCAAGCGAGGGTGGCTGACGTACATGATCCCACCAGCACTGTAAGCTATTATAGCACAATCACACAGGAGTGGAAAGCTAAACCATACCTCAGCAAAGTTTGGTAACTGATGTTGGAGACTGTATTCAGCAAGCTCGAAGGCGATGCTCAAGATCTACGCCCCGCAAATGTGTAAGCTCACATGATTCAAACAGCTGAGCAAGACCTATACCCAACAGAACCAATAGTCACGTAATATCATCGCCTTACCAAACCAGCCCAAAGTGTGAGCGAGACAGAATATGTCTATGGCATTCTATAACAATATCACGGTGGGGTTGACGAACGTGAACGATGATCCGAAATCGCGGAGAAGATGAGCTATGTACATCAAATAAGCGGCAGAGGTGACTAACCCAAACATTATTTACGGTCACTGCGCAGTTTTCCGCATAACTCTTTTCTGGAAGTGGAACGCCAAGGGCGGGATCTAAAAGGGTCATCATAGTTCTGGCAGAATCTAAGTCCTGGAAGAGGAGAAAAACAAGCGCGAGCTCGTATAGGAGATTGATGCCTAGGACGGCTCTCCATAGTGCAGGGTGGGGACGAATGAAGGGGCCGTCTCTGAACTGGATCATCGAGAACATAAGAAAGGAAGCCAGAGCGGCATATACCCCTCTATAGAATGAATGGGGGGTGAGCGCGACGATCATCGGAGGGAGTGATTGGGACAAACATGCGACGTTTATCCCTGCCTTCTTCCAGCACATCCTGGGTCATGGCGACATAGGCTAGCGCAGTCAGTCCGATGGTGAGCGCAGTGAGAGTGATAGGCTTGTAGAAGAACCTGCATGTCGTTAACGCATGCAATGATACATGAACAGACCCCGTACTCTACAGAGGTGTCATGTCGTTCCTGGAAAGGCGTAATGCGAGTGTAGGGCTCAGTGCGGTCGGCCTTGCACCAGAAAATGTTATTGCGGACTATCCCAGCCAGTCAGCGCCTTTCTACTCACATCGTACCCTGTGGTGCATAGACAACATCAGCAACACAGCACGGACCTTGGGTGTATGCTCACATCTAACTGTGTTTCCATTGATTCCGGGTTGGGGTTCCTCTTCCCGGGGGGACAGCAATACATCCGAGTCTTCGTGAACAGGGGAAGTCGGTGAGTCGGTTGTTTCAGACAGCATCGCCGTCGTTACCGCTGTCGACGAGTTCGCTGGCACGTTTTGTGATAATCAAGAACAGAATACGGCTGGCAATGGGAGAGTGCTTTGGCTGGCCCGTGCACGACGCACGCGTGCACAGCGCAAGACACGTTCAACTACACACCCACATATCCGATTAGGAAATTTCTGGCTCACTTTTTTTGTCAAAGGATTTGTTGTTGTTCCAAAAAAAAGAAGATACAAAATTGCAAGGATCACCGCGGTTATCGAGTACCTCGGAGGTGCCCTGGTACGTAGATCCTTGCCTCGAATACTTCCGCGTATCAGAGTGTTCGATCATCGCACTCTGGGATCCAGTCTCACAGATACACATTACAGAGTGCGACGACGTACCTATCATTGTTCGTAACGAAGCCTACTACGTATTGCCTTTCCCCTCCTTTCCTATCTCCGCCGTCTCGTGAAAGCACTGGCTAACCTTTGTCTACAGGCAAAACTGTCCCATCCGTACCAATGGAGCGGTCAGGCATTGGAGCCAACGCTCTCCTCGTGAGATGCGATTGGCAAAGCGCCTTCTTTCTCGACACTCCTCTGGCGACCATTCGTGATATGATGCCATCATTAAACATCCTTTTCATTTTCCGTGTGAACAGTCTGGCCAGTGTTCACACTCGTCACTGCCCGGGGCTTCACACGCACCCCTTCATCTCTGATCATATTTATACAGTCACCTACTGATATACAGTGGTGCTCCTTGGAGCTACTATTCGGGCATGCCAAACTCCCCGAGCCTGAGAGACGGGGGGATTAGTACCTGGTTGCATCCGCCCCGTCACCTCAATAACGACAATGGCGATGTCTATCCTGTCCGTCGGGGTGCAATACCACGCAGTTGGATGTATGGCGCTCCGACGTCGCAGGATCGTGCTATTCAAAGTTAACCCCGTCGCGTTGAGTATCAGACATATACATACAACTATGTACATAGTGCACCACGACACCGTTTCTGCGAAACAGGGTGATTGTCCTGGGATGATACCATCGGATCGTCCTCCGACCCGACACGAAACCAAGAGCCAGAGAAATGCAAGATTTGCGAATGGTCTATGGCGAAAGGATAGCGAAAAAATGAAATTAACCAACTACTACATCTGTATGGAATATATGTCCCAAGGTCAAGTCCGTCAGCTGACCGACAATGGCCTGCTTGTCGCTGCCAACTGCCAATCCGACATTGACGATGGGGAACAGGCCAGAATTCGTGACCCCCCTCCAAGTTCTCACGACCTTACAAAATACAAACAAGAAGGACATCTCTTCTTCCGGCTTGTCCCGTTCTGCCATCGTTTTGTTCCCAGCAGTCACCAGTGGCAAGGGTAGGCATCATATCCACGTTCCATGCAGTAAGATTTACACCTTATCGAAACTGGATGTGACTCACCAAGTCAACGTGGGGGTCTAGTGCCCTCACAACATCGCGCCAGGCTACACTCATGGTTCCCGACCTTGATGGAACTTCGTTGGGAAGTCATTGTATGTCGCATCGAAGCGACGTTGTTCATCGCGCGCGCGTTGACCGCATGATCCGCGTGCTTCGGAAGATGCATCGATGAGTCGGCACTCGCCATTTACCGTGAGTACTAGGTGGCATTGCATCCAGGCAATCTGATCTATTATTCAATACTCAATATACCGTAACCCCAAGCTTTTCTACACAGCATGATTCTTCAAACGCACACGCAATGGCCAAATGATTCACAGGAATTTTTTGATCACATGATCCCAACAAGAGGGTTACAAGGGTACCAAGAAGCCAGCAGAATCTTCTCTGGATTTCTTGGATCCCCATTGTACCAATCACAGGATGCGCCATGCTGTATTGATTCTCCACAGAACTCACAATTTTTTTTCTTGGGCCGCCGCCTGATTCTCGTCACAGTCAAGAGGCTTGCGGAGAAGATAACCAGATCCGGCACGACCCGCACGAGAAGCAGAACCGCCTCATCTTCTTGGCATCTTTCTCCACCTTGCAAGGCACAAATATATTTGTTGAGCTCCATCAGCGAACTCACGAGACACCCCGTGACGCGTAGAACTGCTCAGGGCCACTCGCCCGTAGACTCAGAGACACGTTGACGTCGCACGGGATGATTCGCGCAGCATAGACGCCGTGGAAGGAAAGATCTCCCGAACGCTTGATTATCGGTTTATCCACAAGATATTGCATGCACCACACTTGTCGATAACGGTTGATGGTGATATCTAGCGCACATAATAGCAAGGGAGAGGCGGTTGTCGCTGTTTTTTCTTTCGCAGGGGATTTGCCAACGAACTTGAGGGCGCTTCGACGTGGAGTTTTCCGAGCGAAGCGGAAGACGGGACAAAGCGGCTCGCGAAGAGGGGCATCCTTACGAAGGCGACGGTGTGGATCCAGGCACGATATGGAACATGCGGCATGGGCGGACGGTGGATTTCCAAAGAGTCGGTGACGGTGAAACAATGTACCAGAACAGCTTACGATGGAATTCACCTGATTCAGTCTGCAATCTGTGCTTCGGCGACTTTTTCGTGCTATGTAGTGACATCGCCGTCGGTTTCTGGTTATATGATATTCCTTGGGCGTCCATGGGTCATTGTTTAGCAGTTCGTCCTACACAGCTCGCCGTCGGCGAGACTGGATCAGACTGTCCAGGGATCCGTTGGGAGATTAGAGTCAATGGTGGGTGAGTGTTTTAGCAAGAGGTCCTCGGTGTTGTAGGGATGTAGACCAACACCACAATGCAGGATCGTGAGGGTCGGAAGGTCGCACCGGAAGGTGGGATGAGAGAACTCACCGACCCTCACCCCTATCTTCACTTTGACAACCGATAACCGGTAAGATCCCACTATTTGGAAAATCCTCACCCCCCGGTCTTCTACTTGAGGGGGTTTTCATGTCACACAGGCTCCTCAGGCCTCTACATAGCACGCCAAGTGCCGGCGAAAATGCAGGTGCTTCTCCACTCCGGGTACGTTCTGAAGCGGATAGTGGGTCGTGCATCATGACTGGGTCGCGCGTGAGCCATAATATCCGATAGTACGGTTCCCTAGCCTTTGCGTCCACGCAGTACTTGGCTCCGCCATAGCTGAAAACTCTCCTCCGCCGATGCATACTGCCTGCTGCATCAGTGTACCAGTTGTGCCGAATACCACTCAGTCGGGCTCGGTGTGCTTAGCAGTAGCAACAGATCCCATCATCACGATTGTGGATTCGAAAGCGCCTATAGCCAAACACAGTTCCGATCGTCCACGGTCATGAACAATGGCTTGGCCCCCGTGGCATGGGATTTCGGTTGAGCAGCCGCATCTGCATTGCACCGGCAATGCGCTTCCCCGATCCGCTAGCTAACTATCCTCAACAAGTAGACAAACGTGTGGGGCACCGTGGAGAGGACCACAGAAGAGGTAGGGAATGCGCTCGGGATGGATGGTGTTTAGCCTTGACCAGGTGTTGGCAAGAATAACATGACTGGCACTGATAACTGGGGTGGTCCTCCAAAACAGGACACGCTTAGACGCCTACGCCTTTGTTTATTTGATGCCTACATCTATCACCTTCCTTTGATGGGTAAGCTGGTGGTACGGAGATGCGCCCCTTGCTCGTCGCTGCTGTCAATGGTCCGGCCGGCGGTGATCGCTACCCGCTGGTGACAATAACAAGATGAGAATGGGCTCGTCGTAATATCGACCCATACCTAAACTCGAATGGCCCCTGTCAATCCTGTCAACCAGTCAATCAAACAACGAATTGACAGACTGCGGCCGCTCGAGTGCTGACCGGTGTGTAGGACTTTCTGGGACATCAAATGTACCTGGTCTTTAGCGCCTTTCAACTCGACCCAGAAAGGAAGGGCATGCAAATCAAAAATGGACATACTCCTTTCGAGGAGCGGTGTCCGTACCATATGGTACCGTCCACTTTAGCGCGTCTGAGTATCATAATATCGCCTAAGGCTTTGGAGGTTAGCTAGTATTGGAGCGACATGAGGCTCAGCGTATGTGACACGCCATGAGGCTGTGGTCCTGTGGTTAAAGCACTGTCAATGCTCGATCTGAAGGGAAAGACGAACCTACGGAACTTGGCGGAGTGTAACACAATTGGGATGTTACACCCGCGGATCGAGGCATCACCTCGAAGCTCCCATGTCACCCAATTTCAATGGTGAGCACTTGAGTTCCAATCACCTCTACTCTTCCTCCGTGTCTGAGGTCGGCCAACATATCACCGGAGACCGTATGGACGAGCGGAGGATCGACGGCATTGGTTAATAATCAACTTCTCATTTCTAGATTAACGGTTTCAGGCCGGTTGAGTGAAACTTGCTCGGGTTTCTCGGATCCCGATCCTATAATACTTTTGATGGGCGCCCGTGTATTGCAAATCCGCCGAATACACAGTGACTAACCTGACATCTTTACCAGATAACTGGTGCTGAAGTTATATGCCTTAGTCAGACAAGAGATACGCTCGAGAGGGGATGGAGTTACACAGGAGTGGAAGCCTTGAAATCGGAATGTAAAGCTTTCCGTGCTCTCGCTGGTACTAGGGCGAACAGCTACATAGTCGCCTGCTGTGCCAAAGATTGTGGCACTGCGATACGTTGTATGGAGATAATAAACGCCTCATGCAAATGTTTCCCCACTAAGTTGTGATCACTGATCAATTAAGATTGGCAAGCAGCACCGAGTCATCGTTAGAAGTGCCAATTCAACCTTCATCACAGTGACACAGCGTTAGCTCGCATGAATGTATGCACATATAAGTTGCATGAGATTGACATACAGTGCAATTAATGACGCGTGCTACACAGTGTCGGACAGGGTGACCTTCTCCAGCGTGATGAAGAGACACATGCACACTGAGCTTAGAGCTCAGCCGCTGTGGCTGTGTCTAAATTAAAAGCTTAACAGTTTCCATGGACTCTGCGCGTTACTCCGAATTGTCGACTCGACCCCCACGACATCGCCTTGCTTTTTCAATATCTTTTTTGAATTAAAGAACACCCAATGGTGTCAGTGTCACGCACCCTGCCACTTGAGGCCTTTGGCAAAAGAAGCCATTGCCCACGCGAACCAACCAAGTCAATGCTGTACACAATGATGTGCTGTGGAGGCCAGCTGTATTCAATCCTCCGCCGGGTGCGTGGCTGGCATGCAAAAGTACGTTGGACTCGTCTGGAAAATCGGATATTGCGCACGTCTTGAACTTTGCACCCTGCGCCAGTTTAGTAGTACAGTATAGCTTCCGCTTTTCGAATTCGGATCTGGAACCTCGGTCTTATCTTGGGTCCCCCAATCTGGCAAGTCAGGATCAGGCGAGTGAGAGCCAAGAGGCTTGCACGGACATGAGCGTGGCATCCAGCTTCAAGACTATCAGTAAGTAATACCCTCGAACCTCACTACATGATGGGTACTGGATAAGCTGGGAAGGAAGGCATGCATCACACCGGAGTGGAAATGACGATCATATTACGCGTACGTGGTTTTTTTTTGAATTTTGGAGTATCCTGGACAGTCTGACAGAACTAAAAAGGGCCAAGGAGTCAATGACAAACTTAAACGGTTACCCTTTGAAACGAGGACATCGTGTGGCGTTGAATGCCGCTACTGTCACGCGATTCGGATCGACGTATGCATATTCAAGAATGCTGGTGTTACCCCTTTACACGTCCAGCAGGGGCCCCAGCAAGTTGGAAATTCAGCAGCCCCTCATCAGGCTTGGCAAGTAGAAGTGGTATGTCCGGGGCCGCTTGTATTTTTATCTGCAGGAATTTGCAACAGCAGTGGCACAGCCGCAGTTCATCCTGCTCCGTAGCGATTCATGGACGTGCCCCCCAAAAGTCACGGCGCAGATCAACGTAAGAGAACTTGTTGACGGCAATAATACAGGGTAACAAGCATCGCACCCAGAGAATCTGCATGTGGACTGGAGCCCTAGATGAACATATCGACTCCCCTGACGTAGGTTGGCTCTTTACGTTCATGTCTTCGTCGTCGTTGGGGTCGTACTCATTATCTGTCCGGCATCAGATCGCAGGCGTTACTTGCAACTAGTTCTGGAATACCAAGAATTCAGTACGTTATTCCTTCCTTGGAGTTATCTGAACCATGCGACTACTACTGTCCGTCGTTAATGCTTTGCTTTACTCTCGTCAGCACACCCCGCCTGCCATGTTTCGTATGGACGCATGCTCAGAACTGACATCCACGTTTCAACACTTCGATGAGGCTATCTCCGCTCCGGCTACTCGATGATCCGCTACTTATGTAGACATTGCGCTTTGGTGCAGGGTTTGTGAAATATGTCGGTTCCCCGATCAAGATAAGTGTTCAGACTTCTCTTCTCTCACGAGGGTGCTATTTCAGGCTCTGGACCATGACGAGTTGTGTGTCCTCTACCGCCAGTGGCGCCAATCTAGCGTTTCCTGAGTTCCTCCATACTCGGATGCGGCGCGATATGAAATAGCAGGCCAGACTTCATCACCGCCTAGTCTCGTGTTGTCCAGGTTCCCTTCTCCACCCATATACACTCGATTTGGTGCGTACCGGTGGCATGGTCACCACTTCAGGACGCATCTCGAAATGATGCAGACTTACCAACACGACACAGCTTTTTCTTCCCTTCTTCGAAGGTGAATCTAGATCACTCGTAAGCATCACCCTATGTAGTGTGTTCTTGTCAGCTGTCTACTTTGCCCATCTCAAAGAGAATTCCAATCATGGAAGAAGAAGAAAAAAATCCTTTTACTCAACCACGTTGCCATAACCAGGTCCGAAATACAGCCCAAATGGTATACGCAGCGGAAACCACCCGGCGCGTCCCGAGGGCTGCTGCGCGCCATTGAATTTGACTGCCCCCGCACCAATTGCTCGCCAGCCCGTGGCTCGATCTGAGGTGCGTGCAAAGAGTTGCAGTTGTCCACGTCACTGCTGATAGGCTTCATTCATTTTTGCGACGATGATCATGGGGGCAGCAAAAAGTGTGCCCTAAATTTACATCAAGGCAACTCCCACCTTGGGTCTCAGGCATTGTAGGTACACATATACGTTATGACACAACTTTGCGCCGATTTTTTTTTTTTTCATTTTCCCCCGTGCATATGTAGATTGGCAGTGATCGGTCGTCCCCCTGCTTGCTTTTCAGGGGGGAGGAGAGATGAAGGGTGAGGCTCGAGCGTTTGCACTTGATAAGTACTATCATAAGTACTGTCCTTTGCGCCCCTAAACGCGTCTTCCTGATCCATTGACCCTATCTCAGGCGCCCCGTTGCTGGCAGACGATGACCATATATATATATGTATATTCAGAGGTCCGACAACCCATTCCGAATTCAACCATCAAATGCATCATACAACTTGGCTACAGGTGCCGGCCACGGGTATCTCCACATTGTACGTGTACAATAGTCTATTATCGGTGAGTGGGACTGGCCCTGTGTGATAATGAATGATCTGAGGTAATGGAAGGTGCCCCCTTTCGAGGATTTCAAGATTTCATTTGTTTTTTGTGTTCAGCCACTACCTATTAGGTTACTCAGATCACGGTGACGCTCACCTTCGTCCGAGCTAGCAGATCAGCACTAGGTCCTGATCAGATGCGCCTCACATGATCCTAGCAGCACATACTACCATACATGTGCATAAACGCGCGCCATACGAGTCGACGAGTTCGTACGAACTGAAGTGCCAGCGCAGTGATGCCACGGAGGACTTGCCGAGCGCTTGTTGATCGATGACAACGACAATCAGCATCCCGCTGTCCACTGGCGCCCCCTCTTCTTTTCTCCATGACAACCCCGCGTAAAAGAGGACGTGTGTTCGGCTCAATATTGGATGGTCTCTCTCGACTCAGATCAATGAAAAGCAATCTTATTTTTGAAGCTCTACTACTAAATAGTGTGTCGTCACTTTTTTCCCCAAGTGGGTTGTCACGCATTCTACGATATTAAAACTTACTCACTTACTTTATCAAGTATGTAGGGTAGGGCAAACTCGGACGAGGCACGAGGTACGTACTGTTCTTTGCCCCAATACAAACTCCACTTCCAGAGGGAACATCGAGGAACAGCACAGTGATCACTGATGCCGGCCGGGCCAGTGGACACACCCATGTTAGTAGTCTCGTCACGTGCATGCGATAACTATCGAGGGCTCGCCAAGCCAAAGTCCTCGAGTCGGAGGAACATGACACGTGTCACATCCCGTCGTGTCGTGCCACTGCCAAAAACATATGATGTGCATATCTGTCAATGATGTCAGCGCCGACTGACTCGTTGTGTCTGCTGGGGGGGTGGGGGGTAGTAAAGTCTGGCAAGAAGGTATTAAGCGCTGAGATGTGCCAGGTTGTAACGTGACACACCAAGGCAGGCACTTGTTTCTTTGTTTTTTTTCCCACACATACATCATGTTCCGACCCTGAGGGCCTGCGTGATCATATCTGTCATTTTGCTCGGTGTACGTCACACCGGAGCATGATGATGATTAATCTGCACTTGAACTGACTGATCCAACAAAGTTATGGAAATACGTACAAGTTGGCACGATGGATGCGCTACATGGTGTGTTTATGCAAGGGGTGGGCGTTGGGGTACTGATCATGGCATCGGACAGGGCGAGCGCAAGGAACACACCACCACGAGGCTACTACTAGCATCGCTATGATAGCTCGGTATCATGACATGGAAGAACATTCAAATGTCACGAACACATGTACGGGGCGTGCCGTGCTGGACGCCAGTGGAGGGATGCTTATGTACTAGTAGCAAGTCGCCAGGCAAGCGAGCTCAGTCACTGAAAGCTTTAAAGTCAGATGTCATCAACGGGGTATGTAGTACGTCTGCTTCGATTAAGGTATCGCCTCGATCATATCGGTACATGTTCCCGTGTTCGCGGAATACAGTCAGCATCGCTGTATATTCCTACGAGTCTACCAAATTGTATATATTTCCTTTTCTTTAAAGAAAGACCGGAATACGCTTCTCTCTATCTATTACCCCACCCCACAGCTTGGAGTGTGTGCGTGCGTCGGACTGTTCGGCACACCATTCCCGCGTAGATTATACAAAACGTATTTTTTTCGATTCACGTTTTTCTATCGGGACGTTCGACCGGACAGTTCCCCATGCAGGGGTGGTACCCCGTGAGATTGGGGGTTCAGAAACGAAGTTCGTGTACATACCAAAAAAAAACTACATACGCGATACATAGTCAAAACCACGATGCAGCATGGCGTCATTGCATCCCATCGGCATCGTCGGTGCGGAGGCGTCGGGTGTGTATGTACGAAGCGCGAGAGACGCCCATGCGAATACCGAAGTGCCAGAAGGCACTGAGTCGCACCCTTCTGACCGCGTGTTCTGCGTGGTACCACAGAGGTGCCACAGGCCGTGGATTCGCGGTACGGTCGGATGGCAGGGACGACGACGGGCGCAAGCGACAGGCACGTCCGGATGAATTGTTTTTTGGGGTGGTGGCGGGGAAGGAGTGAGGATCTGCGCGTCATCATCGTGCCGAGGCTGCGCCACTGCGTAAAGCGTCGATCGGCGACTCCGACGTGGGGGGTGACAGATGGACCGCCCGATGTAGTACATACATACGTCACTGGGAGCGGTCGGTCAGCATGCATGCATGCATGCACACACTGACTGCGTCTGGACTCTGGAGTCTGGGGATACCTCGTTGTCATGTACCCTATCACGTACCTTAATGTGACGGGGAGAAGTCTCGTGGCCTCGTTAGCTTCGCGAGTATTCGTAGATATGATCGATGAGCCACGGGCGTATGTATATGAGTGTGGCAATCGGGGAACCCTGCGTGTGTGCAAATAGAAAGTGCGAGGAGGCAAGAATTCGATAAGGATCGGCAGATTCCGACGAAACGAAGGACACGAGCGAGCGAAAGGAAAGGAAGGAAGGAAATGAAGCATACATAAAATGAGGAATTTTATTGTATGCACGAGTTCTCGAGTCTCGAGGGGAGATTCGGATCTCCCTCCCCCGCGTGAAAGGACGTTTGCATGGGCGCAACGTGGCGTCATACACCGTTCATTGATACGAGCAAAAGCGCTCGGGAAGAAAAGACCTGAGTCAAAACAGTGGCTGATTGGGCCTGGCTTCGCTGAGTACCAAGAAAGCCACTTCGACCAGTGGTACGTGCATCGTGGGTGATGGCACGATGGAGTCAGTTGCGATCAGGAGAGGATTGGAAACCGCGCTTCCTGGTAGAACACCGTGGAATGGCTGGGCTCGGGAGAAAGCGATGGCGGGCCGGAGAACAGCGTGAAACGGGGGAGGGGATGAGTGGCCGACGCTGTGTGGATTAGATCGTCGAGGCTATAATTGGCGCAGACCCGGAACAGAGCAGAGACCGCAGGCCATGGATCTGGGCAGATGAAGGGAGGAAATCAGCGCCGAGCGGGGGGAAGGTTTGGGAGTGCAGTCGAGTTGCCTCTGGACGCGTCTCACGTAAGATGCCTTGGAGTCCGTCGACCCCCCCTCGACCTCCTCGGTGTCGGCGGCGGACGCTAAGACCGGAGCTGTGAGGGCCATGACAACGGACAGGCGTGACGTGACATGTCCTCGGGGGGGTCTCGACGGGTTTTTCCAGGTGTGCGTCCCTGGGATCACGCTATATCCAAATTGGGAAATAACATATTTCAACACGTTGTCCCGTTTATGTCACCGAGATGGTCAGATCTCATCTGGGTTACTTAACCCAATCCTTTCCTCGTCATTTCTCAATTGCCTTCCCCTCCCTTTCTCATGTCCACTGCCGCCGACTTTGTCCTCAAGGGAGAAATCATGGATCTCGACTTCACCACCGACACCGACCACCGCAAGCGCAGACGCAACCGCACAACCCAGTCCTGCCTCAACTGCCACACCTCCAAGCGAAAGGTGGGTCTGCTCCCCACTCCGCTCGACGCTCGCTGACCTCCCCCCCCAGTGCGACAGAAAACGACCCTGCCAGCGCTGCATACAGCTTGGCCTTGTGCGCTTGCTCTCTCGTCTGCACTGCACCCCACTCACCTTGTTGTTCAGACTGGCCTTTGTGTGTACGAAATAGATGACCCTGCACTCAGGTATGTCCATCGTTCGTCGTGTTTACACACCCTCACACCCATTCAGGGATGATCCCACCATCGACGAGGCGACTCGTCTCCGAAACAGAATCGCAGAACTCGAGAGTCTCGTGCGCGAGCTGCGCGGTACGTCTAGCCCGTTTGTGAGGATCACCGTGATCACTCATCAATACCCTTTCCATATCTATCCACCCCCTCTACGTAACATCTCGCCCACAGGCAAGCCACATCCTCGCTGGGCAGACACCACGGGCGATCCCTCTGAGCGTTGGCACTCCCGTGCTGCCAAGAACAGTCTCCACCTCCGTCGCCGTACCATCGGCACCACTCTCGGCGAAACTGGCTCCAATGGCCAGCCAGTCAAGCCTGAGCCCCTCGCCGCGGATGTCTCGCAGTCACCTCTGTATAGGTTCACGCCCTCCCCTCCTGCACAAGCACAAGCACAGCAGGCCACAGGGTATTCTGCCATGGGCTACACCTCGTCACCCACATCTGGTCTCCACTACTCGCATTCACAGAACGCGTCGTACGACAGCAGCCTCTGGTGCGATTCGGACGCGTCGCATACACACCACCATCCACAGCACCAGCACCATCCACAACACCACCCATACAACTGTCCGTGTCGGTCGAGCCCTGCGCTGGTGTCGCTCGGGCACCAGCTGCAGAACGCCCTCGCGGCGTTGGGCCACCACCACCCCCATTCTTCACATCCGCGCCACCCGAGTGATCCGGACGCGAGCGCGTGTTCCCTCTACAAGAGAATATCCGAGTTGAGTGGTGTCGTGCAGTGAGTGTTCTTTTTCCGTTGTTTCGCTTTTGTCGGAACGGGGTTCCCTGATTCGCCCGTCCCTTCGGCTATTTCCCCCCCACGAGGCCTCCGCGTGCCCCGTCTTCTCTTTTCGCGCATTCACGTGTTCACATACTCACTCGCTGCACAGATCGTCTGTGCTCGCAGACTCGTCCGCGATCCCGTCTGGCATCCCCGTCACCTCGATGGGCGCGTCCCGGTCGCATTCGGGCTCGGGGCCCACATCCAGCAATGGCTCGCCCTATGGCTCCCCTCCGTATGGCACACTCCCCACACCGACAGACAGTGGAACACACTCACCTGCGTGTGGCACGCCCTTCCACGTCTCTGGCTCAGCGTCCTCCTCGTCCTCTCCCTCGTCCCCCTCATCAGGCGCATCGTCGATAGCCACAGGCGGCGCCCCACCTCCAACCGTCGACTGGACATACAACCCATATTTCCCCATGCAAGTCTCTGGCGTGGGCATGGGCGGGATGTCCAGCGTCGGCATGGTGGGCGTCGTAGGCGTCAACGAGAACGGGGGCATGTACGGCGGAATCATGGCGACGTAGGAAGGCGGGGTACAGCTTCGCACGGCGGCGCAACCGCGAAAGCCAGCGCGCGCGTACGCACACATATACACATACACACAGACACGCTCATACCCACAAAATTGGGTCGATAGCGACTCGCCTTCTCCTCATCTGCACGTCACACGCACGCAATACCCCCCTGCATACTCGTTATACTCTCTCTTTCATTTGATATCATTCCCCCCCATTCTGCGCCTACTAGATATCGATGCTGCCGCTGTGTAATATGCGACGCCGCCGCCGATTGCCGATTGCATGCTTTATGATCTGCGACGAGACAACTATGTATGTGTCTGCAGAACTTTTGTATTACTACCCTCTGGCGCAACCGTCTCGCGCGCGGGTGTATGTACTCTTAACTAGAAAATCCCCCTTTTTTTTTCTTCTTTCATCCGTCTCTCTCCCCCCTCTCGTCTCTCTCTTTTGATATTATTTATTGTAATGCAGTACACGCGGCGCACCTATGAGATGTACAACTATAACGCCTTTTTATTAGAGAGAAATCGCATTCGAATTCATGTTTTTTTTTGGTATTCGTATCCGTATCCGACTCGGACCCATGAGGCTGTGAATGTCAATGAATGCAATTGGAGACGAGTGGAGTCTGTCTCAGGCCGCCGGGTATCCCGGCTACGGTGTCGCGCCGTATTCTATGATCACCCGGTCGCTGGAGTCTCCTCATGCAATGCAGTACCAACTTTGTACATTCCGCACCACAATGCCCCGACGAGTTGGTATCCCGAAGCTTCGGACGCGATATATAAGCGACGGGCGACTTGTCAAGTTGGCGAGCCGCACCGCCGCGACCGCAACTGACCGAGCTCAGTACCATAATAGTAGTGCCGGTACTCCCATGGACGTAGTGGCAGCCTGTGAGAAAGGTCAGAGCCACGATGTGGTGGAACTAGTATTACTACTAGCCTGCCAGTGACAGGCATAGCGTCAGGTTACTAGACAGAATTGCTCAAGTGCGTGGACACGCACGCACACACGCCGAATGGCATTATACATACATACATACAGGGTTGGCATCACATAGGAAGATCAGACGAATCGGTGCATTATATGAACTCTCCCCCTCCCCATCAACTGATCTTAATCACCATCATTGCACTGTATCTTACATCTCCTTCCGAATGGCATCTCAGTAAGGACCATAAAACATCCGCCGCCCCCCTATGGCTCCTATATGTCCAGTCGAAACCTGTACACCCGCTGCGCCAGTCCCGACAAGGACGGCGCAAGCACCGGCTGCTTTTCGCACTCAGCTCCAAGGTCGTCGTCTTTCGACCCCCCTAGAATAGACTCCGTCCGTGTTCCAGCACCAACGCTAGCAGCAGACTCGATGACGACGGTGGTGGGGCCGGCCTTTTCACCGGGGGCAGTATTAGCACCAACAGAAGCTTCGGCCTGATCAGCAGCGGGGATCGGCCCCATCATCCATCTGTCTCGCTCGATAAACACAACTTCGCCAGTCCGTTTAACAAGAATGACCGTTGCGACGCGCGTTGCGTAATAGTCCTCCGTCGGAGGCGCGCCGTCCTGCTCAGGGGTGCACATGGAGGAAGCACCGCCCGCCGCGGAAGGCGCCAAGTTCGCCACCATCGTATTCTGATTCTTATTATTAGGCACATGTGTGCTGCGCGTCCGCCGCGGGTTCGCAGCGTTGGTCGTCGTCGTGTGAGAAACGGTATGGATACCCGCGTCCAGTGGCCAGTGGCCGGGACAAGCAAGTATCGGGTCAACTTGGATAGTGTTACGAAGCTCCCGACGGCTTTTCGGTGGGGTGGGGGGTTTCCATCTGCCGTGTGCAGATAGGGGGATACGTGCATGAATAGACAAGGGTCAGCTAGATGCTCACGGGGCAGTAAGAGAAAGTAGGAGGGAATGGAAAGCGAAAAAGGGGGGTACAGATTACGGCAGAGACCCACGTCATAACACGCAAGTCCGCGGGATGTTTCAAAGCGCCCGCTCGACCAAAGTATCTCTGTGCCGTATCCAGAACTGTACACCCCCACGCCCAGATAGACGGATGGGAAGCTTAAGGTCGAAGGGGGAACGAGGTGCAAAAGTGTCAAGAAAGGGAAAAAGAAGTAAAAACCGAGCTTTTCAGGGTGAGGTAAATGAATGGAACCAACAAAGATAAAAAGGGATGCCTAAGGAGAAAATTAAATGCGGGCGCGAAGGAAAAGAAACTCCCACAGAACCGTTGGAAAGGGACCAGAGAAAAAGCGACGAGTTCCAACGGAGCAAAGAATATACAGATAACGGTTCAGGGGAAAAGATCAGAGAAAAAGATACCCACGTGAGAAGCTCGAATAATTCTTCTATTATCTTATCCTCCGCGACCTCCGGCACAGCGTCGCCGTCCTCACCAAGCTGAACAATTTTTTTCAACCCCTCCAGTCCCCTCCTGAGCTTGAACAACCCCTCTCCCCCGCGCCCATCGACGCCATTCGACTGCCCGCCATACCGCCTCTCCTCGCGCGTCAGGGGACGATGCGTAATCTCGCCCCCCGCGCCGTGGTTCGTCACCACATAGGCGCCATACGAGAGCTGAGAGGGGTTCGGTTTGGCAGAACCATCGCCTGATGGGGTCGGCGCACCGAGGGGTTGCGTTGGCCCTCCAGGGAGCGGTACATCCAAGGGTTTCCCAGCGCGCGGGATTCCCGCTGCTTCTCGCGGCAGAGGAGTGTTCCGGTTCACCGCGCCGTGCAGGGCCCTGCTATTCAATGGGCGTGCTACTACTCGAGGGACGAGAAGAAGGAGATTGAACCCTGCATAGGAGTAGTGTACATCCTCCTGCTGGCCTATATTCGGACCCCCTTCTTCTGGTTGTGAGGGGCCAACGGCCAGCCCGCGAAGATATTCTTCGATTTCAGACGGTTCTGATTCTGGTTCTGGCTCCATCAGGGACGGTAATGGCGACGACGGCGAAGGGTGGGGCGCCAAGAACGCGGACACGAGATGACCCCTAGAACGAGTGATGTTGATATTGGTTTCTTCGGTAATATTAGTCCTGGGAGAGAGAACGTCAGTTAGGGGCGGAAACCAGAATGCATTGAATTAATTATCGGGGGCCGTGAGCGCGACAGGGAAAAGACGACTCGAATCGTAATGTCCAGACCAAAAACATGGAGAGGGGGCCGAAGGTTTATGTGAATGGTGATGTCATCCCATGCTCGAACATATCTTAGCAGGATACTCGATAGGTGACGTAAAGGCGTGACAGTGGTCAATTTTCTGTCCCTCGGAGGGTGCATGGGCCCCGCTAAGGGACAATGATACGGCAGATAATTGAAGTGGAGAAAATTTGAAAATCAGAAAGCTACGCTTGAAGGGTGAAGGGTAACACCACAGCAACTTCACGAGTACGATCGGATTTAGGAAAAAAAGATTGGGAACATACAGCAGAGCTAGCTTCCCGGTCCTTGTAAGGCCAAGCCAAGTGCCGCCGGCCTGGACATCGATCCCCGACAAGACGAAACCATCCCGTTCTCGGAGGTGTTTGGACCTGTCTCCTTGTTTCTGTTGGGGTTGTCAGCGCCCTGATGTTAGTTGATCGCCCATTCTGTGATCCCGTACCTCGAATGAATGGAAATGGGCAAACTCCGTGGGCCGAGAGAGAAACTCGTCACGATTACTGCACAATATTCTGTAACGACATTTCAACAGACAGCGATCATACAATGCAGTTTCGGATATGGTCATTCGTACACATGTCGTGTGTGGAGCCAAGGGATCAAAATGAATATAGTGCATCAATCACGCGAGATCGAAGGGCGTACAGGGCGTATTCTGGGTGCTCCAGCGTGAAGAATGCGACACACATGTTCGTGTGGCGAGGATCTGAATGAATCTGGGCTGAAAGAAAACGCCTCTGTGCTTGAGATTCACAATTAGAGACTAGAGTCCGCCCCGTGTGCCATGTGTGCTATTTCGAGTGGGATATTTCGATGAGAGGTTACACACGGTATGATGGCTTGTCCCAGGGACATCAGACAGACGGACGGGCTCCGCTGTACTGTTTGGTTGAAAGATCAGACTTACGCACCGACTTGTAGCAGCTTCTGGCTTGCTGTATTGTCTCCTCGGTACCGCTAAACCTGATAGTAGGGATCAAGTGAGTTGGTGCGAGGAAAAATCCGAGGACCCATACAGTACTTCAGAATAACGCTTTGCAACGGCTCAGGAGGAGTGGGTGGAAAGGACTTACCTAACAAGGTAAGTATGCATCTGGCTATTCAAACTCCGATATGTCTTATTCTACTGCCTCGCCGTAGAGCAATCTGATAATTTGCCAGGAGCATGGAATCCAGACCAACAGTGGTACTGGATAACGGCGGCTACACAATTAAAGCCGGGATGGTCCGTCCAGGCCATGAGGACAATGACGAACCTAGGTATGCTGGTCTCACGCAGTCATATCTTTGGGCCAAAGATGTCCCATAATGCTCACCACTGAACCAAGAGTTATCTCAAATGCTGTGGTGCGATCAAAAGGGGACAAGGCAACATACGTCGGACACGAGATCAGCCGATGCAAAGATTTTTCTTCGCTGCATTATCGTCTCCCCTTTGAGAAGGTACATACTTCTTATTCATTACGCTTTTTGGGTTTTATCTCTTTGTCCGAGACACGAGCTGAAGGCGTGCCAGGGTTACCTAGTCGACTGGGACGCACAGAAGGCCATCTGGGACGGTCTCTTCTCGTCCGAAGTCCTGTCTGTCAGTGCCATCTGGCCACCCCCCCCTTTGATTTCGTAGCTCCATATATTCTTCTCAGGTAAACGCTCCGGAATCTTCCCTGCTCATCACTGAGCCGTATTTCAATTTGCCAAACATACAAGGCATTTACGACCAATTCGTGTTCGAGGAATACGAGTTTTATTCCTATCATAGGTGCACACGTAAGGCGGCGCCGTATTCGTCCGAGTGATTCTCTCATGGAAGTTTTGATCCATAGCCGCTGCACTGATCCCATATGGCCAGCTATTTGCAGTTCAAGGCATAGAAATGCCAGAGTGCAGTCTGATTGTTGACTCCGGTTTCAGCTTTACGCACGTCGTGCCCATAATAAACCACCAGATCCAGTGGCATGCCGTGAAGAGGTGAGCTTCGGGCACGTCCACTACCCGATAGGAGCCTTATCCGCTCAGGTTGGACGTTGGAGGCAAGCTCTTGACAAACCAGCTAAAAGAAGTGGTTTCCTACCGTCAATGGAACATGATGGATGAGACATACATTGTGAATCACGTCAAAGAATCATGCTGTTACGTCTCCACCCAGTTCTCTGCTGACCTAGAAACTTGCCGGTACGTCACACCCGATTCTCCTGCGGCAGAGTTGGAAGTTTTGAAAACGTTCCAAGCTTAAAGCCGAAGAAAAATGATATCGTTCTGGAGTACGTCTTACCCAACTATACAATCAATAGAGGCGGCGAAATTAGGAAGCCAGGATACGACGTGACGACGACAGACCAATTCCTGGTGATGGAGAACGAACGATTTACGATACCTGAGCTCCTATTCCGACCCGACGATATCGGTGGGCTGTTCCGTTCTGAAGAGAATTCTTATTAATCGCTTCACTCCGACGGTGGTGAATCACCTTCTAGGTTTAGAGCAGTCGGGGCTTCCTGGCACGATTGCGACCTCCATTTCGCTCCTCCCCCATGATTTGCAAGGAATGTTTTGGGCCAACATCGGACTGATCGGAGGGAACGCCCAATTCCCTGGATTTTACGAAAGGCTGTGAGCAGGCGGTTATTATTATCATCACCTGCGACATGTGTGGACCTAATGGTTGTTCTAGGACGACCGAACTACGCAGCCTTGCGCCTGTTGATTATGATATACAAATCTACCGTCCTGAAGAGTTTGTCTTTTACGCCTTTTGGTAACCTGCATTCTAGCGGCTAACAAGGACTATTTGTCAGCCCAACGACGGAAGCATACCGTTCCGCACATGCATTTGTCAAGTCGCCTGATTTTGCTAATTGCCTTGTTACCAGGGCCGAATACCTTGAAAGTGGTACCCATGCCATTAGGAGGAAATTCGGCCACTGGCAATCGGGGGATAGTGGCAAGAGCGGAGAGAAGAACAAGGCTAGCTCGGTTTCGGGTGATGCAGAGCCCCGACTCAGCAAGAAACCCAGTAGGGCAAGAATCCGTGCGACCACGCAGTCCCGCCGTCGGTAACAAGTTAACAATACAAGCACCGTTTTTCGTGGTACCTGAATTACGACATCTTGCAGCCACAACACATGATGTCAAGGTTGTAACCAGTTCGCATGCAATTGATTAAATAAATTAATCGGCCTGCTTTCAGAAGTAGAACATAGGTTGTTTCACCGGTTGCAATGGTCACAACTTTATTCTATTCATACATGTAATGATCATTTGGCGGCGATCAGTTACGTGACATTTGTCTCTCGAGCGTCGTCATCTCGCATTCCAGAAAAGTGTCTACTAGACCTTGAACATGTCTCCAAGAGCTGTACAGTCTCATGGCGACCGAAAAACACCGACACCCCCCCTGAATTGCGCCTATCTTGGATATATCTAACAAAACTCGAAATCCCCTAAAATCTGACACTGAGCCATGTGGACGATGTCTACACGACCAAACCATCTGGTCATTAAATCGCGATCTGCGGTGAGATATATCATTTGTGTTCACCGTCGCCACCATTTCAGAGGCCGTCACCCCCCAAGGGCGCGACAAATCGTTATATTGCATTCCATTGCTGTGCGGCTCCTCATGGGGTGCTACCCTTCGTGATAATTGTGCTGTGAAATTCGGCGCCCTGCAGCCACATTTAGGCTACCCTGAGTCCAGCGCATCATGGGCCATGCAAACGCATATCCTGTGGGGTCCAAGTTCGAAAAAGCAAAACCAACGCATAGTGAGCTATCCTCGTATTGGACCCGATTTGTTGTGGTCCAATTCATTTGCGGCAGGGGTTAAACGGTGTCTATGTTGATAACCTAGTACACCCAGCAATCGCGAATTACTGCGGTGGCACCGGCTGTTTTGGCCTCTCATATCTATACTACACTCTATGCTGAGCAGCGGCACCGCTGCGCGGGCGCATTTGGAAGTCATCAGTGCTCACTGTCACTCGTGTTAGTTTGATGGGGGCTGCACCTCTCAAGGTTTCGCAGCAGCTGTGGCTAGTCTTGATCGGCGTGCACGTCAATTAGTGCGATTGCGTGACTAGAGGGGGAGGGGGACAAGCGCTTCCAGATTTCGTTATCACATCCATTCATTGACTGTTTGTAGAGTCCGGTGCCCGTGATCCGAGACCAACTAAATTCTTTCTGGATATACAGTAATACTTTCCATTTATGCAGTAGTGAAACAAGAAAAAGGACAACGTAAAAAATTATTTACAGTAAAACATCATCATGATTCGTGGTAATCTTCACTCCGTGGTATTTTGTGAGTCGGCCATGGTCATGACCTCCATCAGAACGATCTGCTGTTCAGCGGTCAGCGACGTAGTAGCTGCTAAATACACGTCACTGTTCTCGCTTTGGCAGGCTAGCGAGATTGTTTCAGCGATTTATGACACTAGTATAGGTATTATTACTCACTGGCCAGAGCTTGTTTAAAGGCAATATATGGGTTGACAGCGTCCAACATGCTGAAGAAACCGAGTTCTTCTTCAATCTCAGATTCATCCGAATCGTCGGTTTCCTCAATGTCTTCATTTACCGGAGGCTTTTCGCACATTTCTCTCAAGCGGGCGCCCTGGGAAATGGTATTAGCCTCAGGTGTCTGCAGCAGGTGGGGGAGGTACTACGTGCCTCTGCAGCCAGCATTTCTATGTATGCAGAGTCTTCGTCCCACACGTCCTCTGGTACTCGTCAGTGTCGACAAAGCTACAAACAAACTGAGAGGTGCTTACCATCATCCGGTCCTTCCAGATTCAAATATCTCGAGTCGTCTTCATCGTCGTCTTCCTCCTCCTCGACAAGTTTTTCCTCCAGAGCCTTACGTTCTGGGCGATCGTGAACGGAACGTAAATAAAAAATCATCGAATAAACGTACTGGCCATTGCCTGAGGCAACCCCTTGAAAATATCGAGGGCACCACCAACAATACCACTCCAACCCATTCGGAGGGCTTCAGGGACAAAGGAAGTTTTGACCCCGAGTAATTTGCACAGTGCGAGGATGCTGAGCTTCTTGTCGTGGACCGTAGGCAGTTTTCTCTCAACCTTGATAATAGTAAACCACTTGTCAAAGAATACTCGAGATGCATCAGGTTTGTAGCTCTCCATCAGGTGCAGCGCTGCCGTGGGGTTGTAGTACACGGCATTGATGAGGACCTCGAGATTTGCGAGTTTGAACGAGTAGCTATTCCCGCCGTCAAAGTGATCAAAAGCGACTTGGATGATGCCTTGCAATAACTGTTATATTCAGCACATGGTATTCAAGGAACAACTCAAGGAGGCTTACATCGTCTACATGCCCTTGAAGGTTGAGAAGGATGGATTCCGCGAGCTTGCATGCGTTGATCTTGTCGTTGTCGCCAAGGTGATGGCTAGTCATGGCGGTCTGATATATGTCAAATGCCTTGGCACGGTAATCAGGCCGCGCCCTGAAGACATCAGCTCCATAGGAGAGGAAGTTGTCCAAGGAAGGCAACATCTCTATACAACAGAGAAAAGTCAGAGACGATGCATGGCGCAAATGGGCATTCCTTACCCTCCAAGAAGTCGACAGCGTCAGATTTGAAAAGCTCATAGGTCAATTCAAAGACAGGCCACATGCTTGGCGAAATAGAATGAGTCCTAAACGTGAGACTGTCGACGAGATCAAACATGTTATCAAACAGGTCTACATTGACCATGAGTAAAGGAATAGGGATGCAGGGAGAGAGGAATAGTACCAAGCAGTTTGTTCTCCAACGTGTAGCGGATGATGGGAATGATGACTTCCTGCAGCTGTTTCAAAGTATCGGGAGAAGACTCGATTGAAGACACGACCTGTTCCAGAAGTGTTATACACTCCACCACAGGAACAAGAAGAACCTACTGTGCCGATCGTCTTTGCAACGCCCATAGCTCCATACACTTTGTCGTCCTCTCCATCGGATATCAATGATTCTATGTCAACGTTGTCCGGGACGACTTCGCTCTGCTGCGAGAGACCTTCACGTGCAAGGCGCAGGTAAGACTCGCACTAGTAAACAGCAAACACATGACTTTCACGTTCCATACAGCGCAGGGTAATGCACACACCAGTCTTGCAGTCAGCTCGGTTGCAACTGGGAGCAACTCATCCTGGAAACGCTCCACCATTGTCTCCATCGAGTTATTGAGAATATCGAGGTCGGTTTCATCGGACAGTTTGAGGAGGTCTTGGTTCGCAATGTTATTTTGATAAGATAAGCACACTCGACTGCATCAATTCGCACCTTGTATGACTTTTCCAACCTGAGGGGCTATCGCATCGCGGACTACGTGCACCGTTGACTATGCAGCATGCTAATGTATGATGAGCACTCACCAGAATCATAGACCTCAGCCATCTTGGTAATGGCCAATGCAGCCTGAACGCGAACGGGAAGCTCTGGGTCATCAAGCGCAATAGCTACTGCTCGCGAGTGCTTTTCAAGATTCTGTATAACAGTATAAATGAATATCCGTCACTCTAAGGGTGAGAGGTGAATGACCTCTGGGTTCGTCCACTGCATGCCATTCTTGACAACAGTGCCCACAACCTCGCATGCCTGTGCAGTAATCAGGTGAATTTCTGTCCCAGCCCCCCAAAAAAAAAGAGAAAGAGAGAGAGACGCACGATACTCCGCAAATATGGCTCATTAGCCGTAAACACAGGGAGGACATGCTGGACCATGAATTGTTCCATGCCACCTCGGACATCTGGATGCCGCATCATGAACGGGCCAAGGACAGCCGTCATGTTCAACGCGCCAAACATTTCGGGGGGTGAGGGACTGGGACTATTGGACAGTGTGGGTCACCGAGTAGAACTGTATGCAAGAGACAGACAACGTACGACCGTAAGAGAACACTGTGGATAAATGTGAGCATGGGGACAAAGGCCGTTTTTGTTCTGTTGCTCGCGAGGGAAATAATAAACGATGTTGCAGCAGACACCGGGGAGGAAAAGTTTTCGTATTCATCTACAAGGACAGTGTCATAAGTAGGGAATTACTTCAAGTATGAGAGTATGCCATACCGACGGATGCGCGGACATACTCGACTGGATCGGTCTCCCACTGCTGCTGTTTTGAAGAATTGAAGCAAAGCTGGGAGTAGACCACTGTGCGAACAAGGGTCTCGATCTGGGGTTTCAGTAGAGTCCACGTCGATTTAGGCTTGATGCTTTGAAGCCAATGAGGTATCGGGCAATTCGAACAGACCAGCTACATACCATTCAGTGTAGAATGAAAAGATGTGGTACAGACTCTTCTTGGACAACCAAGCCCGTTCAGAATTGTAAAGGTCGATCTGGTTCAGGTAAAGCTTGAAGATTTCCGGCGCATATACAATAATGAAATGCTGTGAGAACGCAGCATACTCCTTTTTCATAGTGGAAGGAAGCTGTGATGGGTTTCCATACCTTGAAAGGCTCAGATGTGCATCCACAGAAAGCATAAAGAGGAGGACCAACCTGTGGAATAGCTTTCCTAGGGTAGCATAAGCCCACTTCTTTGCCTTCCACCACTCACAACGTTCCCTCTCTTCTGAGTCTGCCGGGACTGCCTCTGCTGGGATCTCGAGATTGATGACCCGGAAAAAGAGCGTTCCCCATGGTATAAGGCTCTCTGGGGTTTGTTGGTGTGGGCTGAGGCTGAATACGATGGATGATCTATATGCCTTCAGAATAAGATGCAGCATCGATGGGATATCCTGGTCAGGCGTTACTGGCGCATCTAACATACTCGTCGCGAGTGTAACAAGCGTCGGGAAAAGCTCCTCAACAACACCAGGGAGGATGTCTTTCCTCTGGCGATACCTGTCGCGTGATCGATGCGTCTATGTCAGTCATACCGTTCGGCACAGCGCATGCGCATGCGCGGGTGATAAAGGACTTGCCTAAATGCGCGAACGCATTCCAATGCGGCGACACATCCAGCGCCGACTTCTTGTTTGCTGGCACTTTTCAAAAGCTGGTTCACATTTTGGAGTAGATTTGACCATTTTTCGGGGAAGTCGTTGATTATCAGATCCTTGAGGGTCGCTGCGAGCTGGGCCGTTATGGCGCGAGACGGGGATGCAGCCAAGAGACTGAGAATATTCGCCTTCAAAGCGTCCCGATCGGACTGGGCGATGGGGATCTGTTCAGGACGCTGGCGAGAAGGTTCGATGATGTAGGAGGTGTGCACGCGGTTCTTGAGGTAAACGGAGCATGCTTGGCGGGTGGCACTGGAACAAGTCAGATGAGGACACAGACCGTCTGCGGGGGAGCACACACAGATCGACATTATCGGATGCGATAATTTGGAGGAGAGCAGTAATCACGCCCTCCTGGGCACCGATCTGGTACCGGGGTACTGGTCTTCAGAGAAAAGAATAGATATGGACAGATAGCGGCTCGCACCTTGCGGATCTGGAGTTCGCCAGCCTTTTGGATGTTGGGATCGGCGTTGAAAGTGGTGGCGAAGAGGTCAGCAAGTGCTTGCAGGTCCATCTCTTCAATGTGGTTGGAGGAAAGGACTGCGTGGAAGAAAGGAACGCGGTGTGCCGATAAAAAAACAGCGGACACTTGGTGGACACGCGTATCGCGTTCTGATCACATCAGATCTGTATTATGTAGTCTAAACAATTACTGGTACACAATACAGCCAGTACACTATAGTTTGGCGTGTGGGCAGAAAAACGTAAAAAGTCAAGAGGTGTCCAGCAGGTATCTCCACGTTCCAAACAGAACGTTCACAAGAAATCCAAACACGATGCCAACTTGCGTCTTGCGCCTACACATCGCGCCGTCAAGGCAGTGCTAAAGGGAAATAACCAACCAACTTACGAAAATATGACATTTTCCATGGAATCGACCTGGGTTCTATCATCCCAGAATGCTGCAGGTTTGGCATCGCGGAGAAAGAACAATGGAATGATCGGGAAGAAGAATCCAAGGACAATACCCCTCACGACCATCATCTGTGACGAAGACTGAACAATCGGCGCATTCGTTCCGCTGTCCAATGAGTCTATCCACAGCTCCTCAAGTGCACGCGCGTGTTCGTCGTCTATCCAGAGTGTCAGTCAAGGATCATTTGAAAAAGAAGAACACATACATTGTTCGTCGTTCTCAAATGCAAGGTCAAGGTAATTAGAGGAAGACTGGCTATGAAACTGTCTCCTGAAATTAGCGATGTCCTCTTCCGAAAATCCGGCAGTTGCAAGGCGGTCAAAGCCCCTCAGCGGCTGTATCTGAACCGTCTGTACCACCAGTCTAGTTAACGTTGACATTCGCGATATAAGTTACGACACACACTTGAGGCATTTCTTCCACTTCTGTCTCTGGCTCGATCTTGGGTCCGACAGAGCAATGCAGCCAGGTAACCGTCGTCGAAGTTTGTACTGGAGATGATGGCACCTCGTCCGATAACGACGAACTGTGCTGCCTTTCCTCTAGCGCAGAAAGCCATGAGTGAAGTCGAATTCCATTTGCCAATATGCGACCGGCATGAATGAGCCGAAGTCTGCGATCTGCAAGTTGCGGACGTGCAAGGATTATCTGTCCAGTGGATGTCCTTAGAACTCAGTTGGATCGAGTGAACAAGCTTACCTTGGCTTTGACCTGGCGTACAGTGTCTGTATCCGTTACGTTGAGTGCGAGGTCGGGTAGACCATCTGTAAACCTGACGATCAGGTCTCTGGAATCTATTAAGCCATTTGACTCCGGATCAACAGCTCGCTGTTTCCCTTTTGCTTTCTCGCTGAGGACCATGCTAGACGAGAAAACCAGCCTCGTAGTAAAGTGCAGTGGAAGGCGAGCAGTGACTCGTCTATGGAAAGCCGGACACTCGCGCTCCGGAATTCTGTCGGCCGAACGGCGGCTCGCAGTTGTGCGGCGTGTAAACCCATTTTTGGACCGAAGTTTTTCAAAAGGACATCTGACACCTCGGTCGTACATCACGCCGTCGTACAGTAGGACGTCACGCCCGTCGTACAGTAGAAAGTCACGTCGTCCGTACATCACACCGTCGTACTGTAGGATGTCACGCTGTCGTACAGTAGAAAATCACGTCGTCTGTAAATCACACCGTCGTACAGTAGGATGTCACGCCATTGTTCAGTTGAAAGTCACGTCATTCGTACATCACACCGTCATACAGTAGGACGTCATTACATCACGCCGTCGTGCAGTAGAAACTCACACCGTCGTGCAGTAGTATATCCCGCCGTTGTACAGTAGTACATCTCGCCGTAATATAAGTAAAACTAGATATTTGACAACTCCCATAAAAACAAGCCCTCTGTCATGGGAAGGCCATGACACGCAAGGGTGAGCGCGAAGTCCTGAGCAGTGTGTGAGTTACGACGTGCCTCTGCAACAACCGCCATAGAGCCTTCGATGTATCCATGTGCTATTAGATATTTCCGGCCATAAATCCCCAGTTGGTCACAGAAAGGGAGTGCAACTATGCCCACATTCGAAGGGTAGTAACGACTTTCGACTACACCGTGCAAGTTCCGAATATGGGTGTGTATAATTGGTGAAGGTGAAATTAGGCTTTGAGTTGCTGGCGGAGCGCATGGCCTTGCTGAAGATCCACTTGCGTTCGTCGTGCGTTGACTCATCGAGTTGGTTTGAGTTGCTGGAGGAGCGCTTGGCCTTGCTGAAGATGCGCTTGTGTTCAAAGGCGGGAGATTCCGACTGGGCAAAGACATAGCAGCGAAACTGGCAGTTGGAACAGTAGATTCCCTGTGAACTTCACTTTCCACGACGTGATCTGGAATGTCCAGCAGAGGTTCCTGCAGGGACGATCAGTGTATTGTCGTCACACTTGAGAGCACTCACCAGAAGCTCCTCCACTCCCTTCGCAATCATATAGGCAAGTGCCTGCCAGAAAGTGGGCACTTCTTTCCACAGCGGATACGTGTAACTGCCGAGCGAGCGTAAGGCTGATTGCCTGTGAAAGCATCAATACAAAATTAGTGTGGCTTGGTTGTATATCGCACCTTGTCCGATGGATGCCCACACGTTGACCAACCACGACAGGGAAAAAGTTTTCGCTGTGCTCGTTGAATATCTTCCGCACTTTTTCGGACTCGCCGAACAATGACAGAAGGTCACGAGTCAGCGGATTGCGAGGTGCCTGATCCAAGATTGGCTGTAGCTGAGCTATTACTATCCTGGCCTCAGCCAACGACCGACACTGGATAGCGATGGGAAGTGGTGGAGAGGAACGTCCACAGCGGAGATTAGGGCTACGTGCCATCTCAGTATAGACAGTGATGACATATATCAACACGAGTTTACTTACCAGGCACTATATATTCCAGGTTGATCACCGCCGATGACCACCCAGTGCTCTTTATTTTCTGTAGCTGGTGGCCTATCCATCACTCCTGACTTGCAGCCCTCCCCCCGTTCTCACTTTATAGTCGAGTAAAGTGCATGGCATTGTCCACTTCTTAGCTAGTACAAAGAATATCGTACACTGATTCTCTATTCACGGAAGTCCGAAGCTACCAAAATTGAGCAAGAAGCAAGTGCGAGAGTTCAAGACGTGCCAAGAGGAGGTCAAGAAAGACAGCAGTGTACGTGCGGTGACACAGGATCTGAGAGCAGGGATCGAGAAAGGCCAAGAAGTGTCCAAGTAAGTCAACAAGCCACGAGATGGCTGATGGGGATATGGGAATTCGGGGATAGATGTCAGAGCGCTGGCAACTCCATCCTGGTCATGGCCCTAGTCGGCTCATTTATGGTGCCGGCCCCGAACCTCTTAAGGCCAAACCCAGGCCATTCGCAGAAGTGATTGCATCTGTGTCGCGTTTCAAATAGACGGACGGTGTTCTCCATGTTCCCTTCACTAAAAATGTCTTGGCCCTCCCCAACCGAGCTATCAACGTTCTCAGTGATACCAAACTGAGCCATACAGAAGAACAACTTACGGGTCGGTTAAAATCTGCGGGTCTGTGAGAAGGGTCGTACTCCCTGTAAAGCAGGTTAGAAAAAATAGAAAGCAAGAGGTAGCCAGCTGTCACTACTTGCCCTGATAGTCGGATATAAATACAAGCTTGCCGGTTTGGGTATACTGGACGTGTTGCGTAAACGCCAGAAATTGGGCAATGTCGTATCCCACCTCATCCTCATCGAGTGAAGGCCCACAGTCCATGTTGTGAATAAACTTCGTAAAAACTGCGCTGCCACCATCGATTTTCTCTTCGAGTAGGTACACACCGCACAATGTGCCGGACGACTTGCCCTTCACAGGTTCCTTACTGGTCTGAGAATGGGCCAAGGCCAAACCAGCCTCCACAAAGCGTAGACGGGGAATGTCGAATGGGGGAGGCTCATGAGCATCAGCAATAGCACGATCGATGAAGTCGTACGTCAACAACAGAAGCGCTTTCGCCCAGTATAGTGTGTTTGCTTCACAATGAAGCTTCGAAAGTTCATCCGCCAATACAAAGCGGGAAATCCGGCGCTTTTCAGGTGCTGGAGGAGGGGCGGCAACCACGCGACTAGACTGAGAGCCAGCCTTGGGAGGCTTCGGTTGAGGCGTGAAAAAGGGGCGCTTGACGACCACGTCCTGGTGGGCCTTCGATCCCAGGCCAGACATGGATGGTGGGGTGAGCATCAGCAAACCAGATTGTGCTGTCTTGAATCCGCCGATACCAATCAAAGAACCAGGAGACTGGTCCACCCTCAGCCTGCCAGGATAGGATTCTGATCGTTCCAGATCAAAGGATCGGTACCGGCGATTCTCCAGGATCTCCGAGAGCAGTCGTGTAGGGATAGGGTGGAATTGAATGCTCTGGAATGACTCCATTAAGACTAAAAATACATATGAGTATCTAAATGGCGTCATAGAGTTAAAATCTTCACCTTTGTCAACGTCGAGCTCCGATGAGCCTCCAAATCTGAGGGCTTCTTTGAGTAAATTTGTACGGCCATGTGATGAGAAGGGCGCTATGGCCGGGATCTTCCTAGGGGGTGACCTGGCGGCGGGAGGAGGGCTTACAATGGCGCGTTTGATGGTCATTGGGTTGGCATCAGTGGAGTTGGGAGGGGCCATTCTACGAGAGGATGACACAAGGTCATACGCACTGGTTGCTGTACGCAAAAACAGACCCGCCTCCCTTTGGGCAGGCTGGGCAGGCCCGGCAGCTATTGGGTATGATCAGTTTGATCTAATCTGCAGTCAACTAGTGAGTGGCTTACCTTCGTTGGGTTGCACCAAAGGTACACCTATCCGCGTAGGCATAACTGTGGATTGGGCATAGCGCTGCTGGAAAGGGCGAGTAGCCAAGCTATCAGAGGACATGGAGCCTTTGTCGACACTTGGGCGGAATGGCAAGTCGCGTTCGTTTGAAGTCGAAGGTGCCGCATTTGAATCACCAGCTGGAGGATCGATGAATGCCTCGTATTCGGCCCACTGTGCAGCAGGGACGACCACAAATAACGCGAATTGCTTGGGCTTAAATGTGTAGATGTTTGAATTCTTTCGGGCGGGCTGGAGACACTGAGAATAAAAGTAGGGCAATGGAGCACGATGGGCACCAAGGTCCACCCATTCTGTATCTCGCACGACGAACTCGTTCACGCGCCAAGGGAATGAGGGGCAAAACATCCGGATTTTCGGGATAATTGTCTCGAAGGCAATGGTGACGAGACCATCGGCAGTTATGAGGGCATCGATATCCTTTTTCCCCTCACATATATTCTGTACGCTACCATCAGTGTCCTGAATCAAATTGAAATTATAAGACTCACGCCAAATATCATGCTCTGGTTGCGGGCACGCTTGGTGTTAGTAGTTTCGTAGTGTGCCGCTATTTTGAGCGATATCGTCTCTGCTGGTGGGGCAGCGAAGGACCTTTTGGCCCATCGCTCGAGCTCCTGGTTGTAGCGGGCATGCTGCGTGGTGTATCCCGATCGGGGTGGTAACGATGGCGATGCTATGTTGCCAGCGCGCGGAGCCACAGTGGCGTGCCCTACCTGAGGTCGAGATCCTGGGTGTGAAGGAACGTGAGCAGAGCGGGGTGGCGGCGGGGGGTCTGCATGCCATGCAGATGGAACCATCACATCTGGACCGCGAGGGATAGCCATTACCCGGGGTGGGTTGATGGTAGCTGCACACCAGCTCATCAGCCAATCTCATACAGTGAACATTGATGGAACTAACCCCCACGCTGTGCGGCATTCACAGATTGCTGGATTTGGCGAGGGTCGGGACGAGCGTAACTAGTCGCCTCACGAGGCTGTGAGGCCTGGACTCGGTCTGAAGCCGAAGCCACAAATACCATTAATAGATGAGGTTAACTCTCGTAATGTAGAACACACCTGTACGGCGAACTGTGGTCGAGGGCTTCCGAAGGTAATGCTGATTACAGTTACCGCAAACCACGCGACCACGTTGCCCAGGCTCGATGGTAGCGATATAAAATTCAGGTTCCCCTTGACGTATCAATGCCTTGCATTTCGGGCGTTCACAATAGTGATCCTTCTTGGCAAACGCATCTTCTGTGAACTGGGTCGAAACCTCTGGCTGGGTGGACATAAGGGAGATAATCCTGGGATGACGGCAGGCAATGAAATGTCTGCGGGACCGATGGCCTTTAAAACCATCAGCACACTTCTCCGTCACGAGTCCCCAAACAATCAATAAGTTCTGGCAGACACTGATACCTTGATCCTCTGCATCGTGTGCGAGCAAACCCGCGCTTCCCCTGAGGCTTGAAGGCTGCATCTGAATGTTGTGCATTGTCGTCGACCGCCCATCATTAGGCGAGGAGTGCAGAAGCAGTAATAGTAATGCCTATCATAGGCGGGACGTGACATTAGCTTTCTGGGAGAAGTTCAACATGCGGCTTACTTACCCATGGATGGCCCATGGATGACTGACGCATGGCGGGATCAAATGAAATTGGGCGGAGATATGTCTGCACGCTGGGCCAAGAGATGCTTGGTGAGTTGCACAAAACCTCAAAAGGGTAGACATTTTTCTTACCAGAGAGCGGAGATTGCGTAGGAAGTACACGTCTGGGCCAAGAAGAGATGGCCTGACAGCACGACCTGGGATGCTATCTAGCTGGTGAGTCGCGCACGACTTCAAAAGGGTAGCCACTGTTTCTTACCAGAGAGCGGCGATTGTGTAGGAAGTGGAGGTTGAGTGCGATTTGATGGACGTTGGAAGGCAAGAATAGGCGACGCAGGACTTCGTGGTCTCCTCATGTCCTCAACATGAGGTGAGAAGCGCAGTCTCGTCACTGGCCTCGACTCGGTGTCAATAAATTTGGACTCCGTGTCCGCATCACCAGCCGTCTCCTTCGTACTAGCATCCATGTTATAAGCCCAGGATGGGCCTTGCTTTTGTACCACTTTTCTTGTGTCCCTTGCCTTCGATGCCTAATCAAAACAAGCCCACACGTTAGTAAAGATATCTCCATGATCACTCGTGCTAGTTGACTCAAACCCCCGTTTTCCTAGCGCCTCTGGAGGATATGAAACCACTCATCATGCGCTTATGGAAGGCACGATTTACTGACAAACGAATTGTAGAAGAACTTCGTAAACATATTGATACAAATCAGTATGGTATTGGGTACGTGTGACTAGCCTTAATGAAATTGTCGCATATATCGCAACTGATCCATCATCTTTTCTATAGCCTCACAAAGTTTATCGAGATACGCAAGCAGATGGGCTTGATTCGAACCCGTCAGCAAGGGCATACTCCAGAGTCGATCCAAGATGCCATGCAAGAATTGCGAGCTGTGTACCCGAACGCGGGTGCTCGTGAAATGATAAGTCTTCTGTTCCATGAGATGAATATGTGTGTGTCACGGTCAGTACGCATATCGATTGGTCAGGACTATGTGGATGGCCTAACCTTGCATGTACAGAAGCGTCATACGAGACTACTTTACTACTTATGAACCACATCTTATTCGCCAGCGCAAGGCACGGCGGCTCCAGCGCCGCCGTTTTTGGGCAGCCGGCGTCAACGATATCTGGGCCGTCGACCAGCACGACAAGTGGCTTCGGTTCGGCCTCGCCCTCCATACAGGCATAGAGCCGTTTTCTGGGAGGATCCTTTGGATCCGTGTCTGGCATTCCAACCGTCACTCGCAGCTTATTCTGTCTTATTATCTCGACGTGGTAGATCAACTCGGCTGTAAGTACGTGTTGTCCCTCGTTAATATCTACTGACAAGTTACATTCCCAGTCGTTCCGCTCGTGTCCCAGAGCGACCCTGGGACCGAAAATTTTGGTATTGCAAATGCTCAGACGATGCTGTGCCAATGGCATGACCCGGCGCTAGCAGGGACACTGCAACATCGATGGATGCGATCCAAGAAGAACATCAAACCTGAAATAATGTGGTCTCAGCTACGCCGACGATTCACCCCTGGGTTTGAAGCTCTACTGGAAGAGGGTGTCCAGCGTGGTTGGTATGACATGAATAATATCTTGCAGCTGTAAGTCCACACCTTGTATGCCTTCGAGACGCTGATGAGGTCAACTTGCCAGCATGATTTTCCGATGGATTTTTATACCTTGGCTCCAGTGCGAGCTGGATCGCTATCGTGATCGTGTCAATCACACCGCGAAACGTCGTGACCGTAATAAGGTATGTTTCTTCGTAACCTACTAGCAAGTTGACTAACGTTGCATGGAGGTTCTGCCCCATGGCATAGCCGAACTAATTTTTGACACTCCCCAAGACTATGGTGCGTTACAATTGAAGGTTAGTTGGAACTCACAAATGCGGTCATTTTCTGATGAGACAATAGATTATGGTCGACAAAGCTGCCACGGCGCATGTCCGCCAGCTATACATTGACCCAGACCATGCTGTATTCGACTTGGTGCCAGGTCCTTTGAATGTGTATCTGGAGGAGTGTTACAATGAGCTGGGACGTCCAGCTGTCACTCGTCGGACGGTTTGGGCCGTCTACCTTGACCTCCTTCATTTAGTTCAGGACCACGCTGCTAGGTTACCTCCCCTCCCTACATACGCGACAATTGAACAAGCTGAATCAGCCGGATCACTCCCATTACTCGACGGCCAATGTGATCTTCCGTTCAACGAAGAGGGTGACCACTATTACATGGGTGGAGTTGGGGGAGGGCTCGGTCTTGGTAAGTTCAGTGCTGACTTAACAAAGGATGAGACTTATGTTCCAGATGCTGACCATGTGCAACGCCTGAACGAGTTGGACGCCGAAGACGAACCCGACATTATTGAGGGCGGGCCAGACATTGTCATTTCTGATTTTTCTGATGATGAAGGGGATGAAGAGTTAGATGACTGGTCTTGAGGCGCATGTGGACTACTCTCGATGTGTACTACATATTTGTGTGTGAAGTCCTTACTGGCAATGTGAACCTATGATATGGTATGACAACGCCCTACTGTACGACGGTGTGATGTACAGACGATCTGACTTTCAACTGCACAACGGCGTGATGTAATGACGTCCTACTGTATGACGGTGTGATGTACGAATGACGTGACTTTCAACTGAACAACGGCGTGACATCCTACTGTACGACGGTGTGATTTACAGACGACGTGATTTTCTACTGTACGACAGCGTGACATCCTACAGTACGACGGTGTGATGTACGGACGACGTGACTTTCTACTGTACGACGGGCGTGACGTCCTACTGTACGACGGCGTGATGTACGACCGAGGTGTCAGATGTCCTTTTGAAAAACTTCGGTCCAAAAATGGGTTTACACGCCGCACAACTGCGAGCCGCCGTTCGGCCGACAGAATTCCGGAGCGCGAGTGTCCGGCTTTCCATACTCGTCCTTGATGTGATGTGACGTGTGACATGTACATCACTTGACTGACTACCACCAAGATCCTAGCCAAACCGTCCAAAGAGAAAAATCAACGAATAGCCCAGCATGCCCCGCGCAGAAGGCAAACGAATCAACCCTACGATGATTCTATACTTATACTGACACATGTACACAGTTGGAACGCCAAAGTACTTGGCAAACAAGATGAAATCCAAAGGCTTGCAACGCCTGCGGTGGTACTGCCAAGTCTGCGAGAAACAGTGCAGAGACGAGAATGGATTCAAATGTCACGCCCAATCAGAGGCGCATCTCCGCCAAATGCTCGTCGTCGGCGAGCATGCTGGCAGACACATCTCAGACTTTTCCTCGATGTTCCAACACGACTTTGTACAGCTGCTGTCTAGGCGGTGAGTGCCCCCGTCGTCCGCTCGCACAGTGTGTCTTTAATTCACGGATACGGTTGATCCGGCAGGTTTGGAACGAAGAGAGTCTTTGCGAACAGAGTATATCAGGAGGTCATCCAGCACAAGGAGCACGTCCACATGAATGCAACGCGCTGGGTGACGCTCACTGAATTCGTCAAACATCTCGGTCGTTGTGGAATCGCTCACGTAGACGAGACAGATCAAGGTTGGTGGGTAGCATGGATAGATAATTCGCCCAAAGCGCTTGCCAAGCAAGAAGCCACGCTCAAGAAAGAACGGGCGACCATGTCCGACGAGCAGCGTGAGCGAATCTTGATTGCAGAACAGATCGAAAGGGCAAAGGAGCAGGTAGAGGCACAGGGGTCGAGATCGGAGAGTCCGCCTGAAGAGGAACTCGGGTTGAAGAGGGACGAGGGGGCAGAGAAAGTTGTTCTTTCTCTTGCACCTAAACCATCGACGTCGGGGCAGCCGACGAGTGCACCAACTGCTTCAGGGGGAGGATTTAAACTTGGCGGGGTCAAACCCGGTGTTAATCCACTCAAGGCGAACCCACTGAAGCGACCGAACCCTCTCAAGTCCTCAGGGCCTAGCAAACCTGCCGAGGGCCCTAGTCAGACAGAGAAGAAGCGGTCGGCGCCCTCGTTATCTGCAGCCGAGCGTCTCATTCTAGAGGACCAGGAGCGGAAGAGACGACGAATGGACCGGGAGAGTGTAACAGCATAGTATGGGCCACATGGCATGTATTTTGAGTATTGTGTTATTATTCACTTGACATTCGTGACTAGTATTGTTCTATCAAATGCCATCACATCAAATAGGCGATGTGTTGGATTACTTTGTATTGTTGCTTTGCTTTTTTTTTCATCACCCACTGAACATGATGTCTACATAGATGCAGTAGTTCAAGGCAAGGCAGTATACCTGAACAAGGTACGACGGAATCAGTCTCTTCTCGGCCTGAGTCTCAGAAAAACTCTCGCCCGTGTACAGCTACGGACATTGTACACTGCTGTTCTGCCAAGGTCAAACTCCCAGTTTCGCCGCTGTCATTTCGCAGGCTGAGTTGTGAGAAGCCTTTGGACCAATTCAAATTTACCCCTGAACATGTTCATCGCACGTTCAATCGATAAACTGATTCCAACCGCATCACATTTCAGGTATGTTTACATCAATACACCCACAAACACTATTGTTACAAATACCGACATAACCAACATCTATTCATGGATTTCAATCAGTTCCCGTATGCACGGTTGACATAGCGTTGGCTTTCTTCGACAGCTGATCGGACAAACGTGTCAGCGACATCAGGTTCAATTTCATTTTCTGCCAAAAAGAGAGTATGCAACTTACCATGGTCCCTGGCTTGGTTTGCCTTGTGTGCATCCCATGCATCGGCCTATTTTATCGACAAGCCATCGTCAGTCCGATCCACTCCGATGATGATGATAGAGCCCGGGTGAATGGCAAGGTAAATTATACTCACGCCTTTGGTCTCCACCATGCGAGTGACCAAAGCTCCAGCAAGTCCAGCCCTAACCGCATAGCGTCATATGTGAGTAGGGGGTAAAGAAACGAACATGGGAACATACATGATTTCCTTGGCTTTGGCATGGCTAGCGGGCTGACCGTGCTTCTCAACATGGTCGTTGTAAGCCTTCATGGCCTGTATGCATCAAGCAGTGATCGGTTTCTACAGATGCTTCCTATCTGTCGAATTACTCACCTCGTAGGCAGCAGCGCCGCCGATCACTTGATGGGAGAGCTTAGCTTTGTGAGGAGTGTTCTCATACTATATCGTCGTTGTTGATGGGACCAACAGGCGATCCCGCGATAAATAGGTGATGGTGTTTTGGTCTTGGTGAACCACCCACCTGGTTGTATGCTTCTGTGTGCTCGTCGTAGTGGGTCATGTTGAATGACGCTTGGAAGCGATGCGATGGTAGATGATGATGGATAAGGGGGAAAGATCAACTGGAGGAGTTCTTATATGTTCCCCTTTTTTTGGCACCGGGTAACTGCATGAATAGAACGGGCCGGTGCAACGGCCCGCGACCATGGCATGTTATTCTCATGTAAATGTTCCGAGGCCTGTCAATGATACTTAAGCCCGATGGAAACTACTGTCGGCAATGCCCGGGTGCTGCTAGCAACGAGGGTGCTATTCTGGTTGAAGCAGTACAGGAATCCAGTCAGTCTAGCCAGAAGTGTAGGTTCTTATCTAGATTATGAGTGGAATCCATGCTCTTACCGTTGCTGTTATCGTGCAAACGGTATGAGGCTCTGTCCAGTGAATATTACACGCAGCCTCAGATTAAGTGAACAGGACACATGAGATCAGCGGCCGAGCTCACAGTACGATAGGTTGCAACCGGAGGCTCTGTAATCCACAGCCCCTGACTGTGAGCCATGCCAGGGGCGAAAATCACTAAGCAATGGGTGGGAGGGCGAGTGAAGCAAGGCAGTGCTCCGATTCGGAGAGGCCGTCGGGAACTTGGGTAGTGTCCGAGAGCTTGATCGGACAACTACAAGGTCGGCCTGTATATCAGACCGATCCATTAAGGGTACTCGAAGGTTCCAACTTGTTTCAACAGTTCCAGAATCCAAGACGACGGCAATTGGCACGCTGTACCCGAGAGAATTGCTACGAGTCACATTCTCCGGCTCGGCTGGCTGACGTGGGCAATACCGGGTCCAGTTCTGAACACCGGGCTAAGTTTGAGTTCACAGGGCCGCTCTTCCACGTATGCGCACGCCGCAGACTGACGCGTCCCAGCCTATGGAATGCACGAGACTGACTGCGAAGGGGGGCCCTGGCTTTGCATACTGCGCATGGAATGCGGCACAGCGGGGACAAGGCACGTCTCTGCCCACAGCAAGTCACCGCCATTCCAAAAAAGCACCCAGAACTCGATGACCAAGACAAAGTATCCGCATATGTGGCTGTGCTGTGCCTTGTAATTTTTTTTCTTTCTCCGACTGAAAAGCAGTGTCGGCCCGCCATAAAAGCGGCGTCGAGTCACTTCCCAGCGACTCCTCATCTCTCCCTCAGACCACCACCACACAAGACACCTTAGAGCAGTAACAGACACTGCATCTGAGGCGCACCCACAGCTACAAAAGCTTCCCGTGAGTGACTCACTTCCGTTTCATTGTGTCCCGCGTGTGCTCTGTCTGCCCGGCTCCGCCGCTGCGCATCCACACCTATTCCTCTTGACTCGATTTCTGTCACATCGACTGAAATCCGAAAAAAAAAATCTATTGCGTGGCGTGTGCTAATCGTGATGGCATCTCAATACGACCATGCATCGACCTCGGAGACGCCCGATTTGTCTCGTCCGTCGCCGTCAAGGCACTCACGAACATCGGAGCCCCTCTCCGGGTCGTGGCAGAACCAGTTGTCACCGAGTCCCTTTGAACTCATGCCACGCCTGGGCACACCCGATAGCAGCCTTGATGTAAAACCAGAACTGACTCTATCGTCGCTTGGTTCCAGACCTCCCAGGCTACCAACGTTGTCGCCTGGTACCAGACCCCTATTTAACACGCCTCCCCACTCAGCAATTTCTCATCAAAGTTATTCTTACCTCCACGAAAATGTCGTGCCCCGCCAGGACCTGTTAAGCGACCCGTCCTCCTCGAGTCACTCTGGTTCATCGCCTTACTCCGGTCTATCTTCCTCGCCTTTTGGTTCCCTTGAAAGTTTCCAACTTTCAAGCTCGTCTTCTCGCAATGCTGCGATAAATCGATCATCTATACGTCCTAGGACGTCTTCTAACAAGGTCTTTAACAACATTTCTGATCTCGCTGCCCATTATGGGATACCCCAGTTCTTACCTCGTGCACCTCGTACTACGCCACGGACACAACCGGAACATCACCCGATAGTGCCAACACAACCCGTCGACAACCTTTTGTCCGCACCTGATTTCGCCGATCTTTGCTCAAGTTATTTAACCATGCTGTCTCAGAAGCCTGGTGAAGAACGCGCGCCTGGTGTCCCTGAGGACACGGCGCCTCCTGTTGACGTGACGGATGCGGAGGCTATCCAGTCACTTATGGACGTGCTGAAGGGTGAGTCATCGGCAAACCAGGCGCTGTTGAGGTGGTGGCTGATCATGGGATTTATAGCCACGCCAGACCTTCAGGCCTCAAATGACCTGAATGAGTACCTGACGTCGCCACTACTAGACTCTCCTGACGACGACTTGCTCACAACACCTGCGTTCGGCTCCGCTGACATGAGCGCCGAGATTTTGACAAGTCCGTTGCTAGATGACTATGCCGGTGATTCGTTTGGAGAATTTCCCCCACTGTTCTTCGACGATCACGCTATTTATGAACAACCGAAGCCCGAACCACCCCTGCCGTCGCAGGCTGAATTTGAGGGCATGTACAAGATATCTCCCACTACTCCCTTCCTCGACTCCCCATTGTCCTCGCCATTCGAAAACAGCGTCCACTCACCGCTTCCACGGCGGAAGCCGGCTGCTACTGGCACACGCAAGAACATTGTGCCAGAGGCCCTTGTTCCTGTCGATGCTCCAACTCAACCTCGAAAATACCTCACGCCGTCTGTCACCTCGCGCAAGTCGGTCCCCGCCGCATTTGCCCGCAAGCGCTCACGTCAAACTGCGTTTGGCGGCGAGGAGGATGAGCTTAGAGACGACTTGGGTCCCTCGTTGTCCGAACAGGAGCAGATCGAGGCCAAGCGGCGACAAAACACCATCGCTGCTCGACGTAGCCGGAAGCGCAAGCTCGAATACCAGAGGGAGTTGGAGGAGAGTGTCGAGCGATATAAGCAGGAAAGCGAGGAATGGAAGAGGCGAGCACAGACCTACTTCGCATTGCTTTGCAGCCATCAGATCCCCGTCCCCGACATGGGTCCTGACCCATGACCGACGCTGATTTGGTTGTTTCCTCAGATTTTCCCTCTTTTTATCGTTGTCACTACTCTACAGCTTTCGATACCCTTGCGCCAATTTCTACTGAGACATCACTGTTTTTTCGAGAGACGATTCTCGACATCCCTTTTTTCTTTTCGCTTCGATGCTCCGTGTACCATTATGTCTTCATTATCATCCCACTCCACTTGCGAGGAGCATTGTCGTATCCCCCAACCCCCATGTATGCATCATCACACCTATATGTTCAACGGCCTTCAAATCACCCTTCCGACGCTATTTTCTTGAATGCGCAGTACCTTACCTTAGTCCCCATGACATTGTCCTATGCGTCTCTAGACAAGCAATTGATCTGCTTGCAGTGTAAAACTTGTGTGATTTCGCCAGTGCTACTATGTACGAGTAATATTTGAGGCTTGAGAACGTCACGTTCGCAATGAAATTTTAGTCCCAAGGTTGTGCCCGATGCTGTATACAGTCGCAACTATCCTCTTGTCTGTTGCAGCTGGCACCGGCACGTACAAGCTTGCGCAAATCTGATTAGGCCCATCTATCGACCTTTTACTGTCTTGCACGTCCTTTGTCTATCATCATCACCATCGACGGAATCAATTCACCGTCGATCGTGGAGCGGACAGGCAGCTTATAGCCATCACGCGCCAAGTTTCATGGGCTCCGTCACCACACGAACTGGTGAGGTTATCGTTCTCAGCATTGTCTCAGATACGCAGTTAGGAGGAACGGAGGCACAAATGGTTCCGAATCACTGATCTGACAGTAGACTATGTCTCGTATGGCCCATCAGTGGATTCTCGGTCTCTTCATTCCGAACGATTAGTATGTTTTTTGACGATGAACATTTGTCCGAGAATCATACACGGCAACTCCCTTCTTCTATCGATATTCATCAAGATGAGATTCTACCCGGTGGCGGAATGTTGTGTTCGCCCCCCTAACGGATGTTAGCCTCCATTCAACATGGCCCAGTCTCTGCCATGCTGGCTCAAATTGCATCTGCTCATTGTTACCGCATGAACGTTTTCTGAGACGCCATAATACTGGTAGCGATCACTTGGCTTGACAGCTTGCAGATAGTAGTAGCATAGCCATTGCTCGGCACCTTGATTGTACTCAATGATCCAAGTGTGAGCTACCAACATCCAAATGCTAGGGGAAGTAATGTGGTTTTCAGTCTCAAAGAGTCCTCCAAGCCTTGCCCACGATATTCGCGTTCACAGACTCCGTCTGAACCTGGCCATTCGGTGTTGTTGTTCCGTTCCTTTTACATTGCGCTTTGGAGGTTAATGCAGCCACATCAGCCATCTTACATATGTGCATCCGTTTAGGCCGACTTGTCCGTGTCATGCGGGTAGGAGATTCCCCGCTCAACAATGAAACTGATTGACAAGTGACAGGACCTGCTCGGTTCCCCACTGTCGCAGATTGACCCTGGGATGCTACCTTTCTTCTAATAGGAAGGCTTGCCTCGTGGGTGACATAACTTTACGCTCAACAATGCGGGGAATCGACCCACCCGACGCCATAAAAGGGGCCAAAAGCAGCCCATCCCAAGCAAGCCTATCCCTCCAAAGACACCCACCGAACTCAGCAGCCATGCGTTTCGCCATCCTCTCGCTCTTGATCGCGCCTCTTATCACTATCGCCGCTGGCGCCGTCCTCTCCCCAGAAGCCCTTGCCATCATCATTATCGAACAGACCAAACCGATGTGCAGCAGGGATGGCTTACCTTGTGTCACCAGCAAATACTGCTGCAACCATAATTGTTCGAATGGCGTTTGCAAGGTAAGTCGGTGTCTTCAGTCATCGCGAGGAGTTTTTGAACCTGGGTTCGCTTTCAGTCTCAGGAATTCTCCGAGGTGTTGATGGAACAGTATTAAATGACCAAGTCCAAGGGTGCTTTGCACGCTGCTGTGGAAATTGTAAGGGTGGTGCCTGATTCCTAAGAGACACCACTTGTGATTCGAAACAATGTGCTACATACCAATGTGATACTCTTGTTGTACATGGGACGTACATCGGATACTATACCTGGCAATCCAAATTCTCGAAACTAGTTCCGTGTGGAGATCAAAGCCAGTGGCATGGAAGAGTGCGGTGAACTGGAAGGTGGCACCCGTCATCAGTATCATAACAAGCCAGGTAACAAAGAACGACATACCTACAACTTTTAGATGGAGCGGGACCTGGAATAAATTGTACCTTGGCTTGTCGATAACGTCGCTTGCCACGACATATGTTGTAAAAATACTAACTTGGTTGAGGGTAACTCGCCACTGTTGTGGTACATGGAAATGTTTTAACAAGGTCACTCCCCCCCCGAAATGTGACAACATTTTTGGACATCCGCGATCGCGTGTATTTCAGTACTTCTCCGTTAGTGTCGAGTACGCTGGTCGAATACCAAACTTGACTCCTCCCTGTCACTGCTCATAGAAGTGCGTCGCAGGGAACCCTTACTGGTGGAACAACTGAAACAGAGGGTGGTCGTGAGTACGTACCATACTAGTAACAAAACAGTAAGAATGCAGCATACGGGGTAAAGCTGATGTTGAGCTCCTATAGATGGCTGAGATATTGGCAGCAAGCTGTGCTACCTCGGGCCTATGCTGAATAGGTCAACTTGAAGGATGAGCGCACTCAGTGCCCACAGAAGCCCATCACCTACGATTGTAGAAGCCCCAGGTCGCCCGGGGGCCGGCACCTGGTATGCCAACATATCCGCCTTATTCGCGCAGCTCCTCTGCAGTAGAATGACACTGCCAGATCCACGCGGAAGCCCTTGAAGCGGACTGGAAAACCATACGAGCCAGTTCGGAAACATAATCCCACCTGAAAACCTGTGCGAAAAACCCCGAAAAGAAGCTGCAGGGCTGATGACCTCAGCGACCACATCCAAGCAGAGTTCTAACTCTCCTTTTGCTTCGCTTCAGGGTCTATGGACGGGTCGTTCTACACGGATGCAGGACAGGAGATCGGTGAGGAGTTAGGGGAGGGGATGGAACTGGACAGGTATGCAGGAGTCGAAGATGATACTGAGGATGAGATTGAGGAGATCGAGGAGGACCATGATCTGCGTGTCTTGGCTCACATCCTTGCACAGTACCACGCCCAACTTACTGCCATATCCACTGCCTCACTAGAAGTCTTCCAAGAATTCATACGTTCTACTGAGAGAGCGAAGCCCATCCCCTACCACACGTCTATCCTCTCTGGTGAGGGGTGGGTTTCAGAGCTTCTCAACGGCCACCCAGAAAGGATTCGGACCGAACTCGCAGTTCACAAGCATGTCTTCAAACACCTACTAGATGAACTGCGGAAGCATGACCGCACCGATTCCAAACACGTTACCCTTCAAGAGCAACTAGCGATATTTCTATACACATGCGTCACGGGCCTGTCAATCAGGCACGTTGGTGAGCGTTTCCAGTGTTCTAACAGTACAATCTCCAAGTGCGTACCCCAATATTATTTTGTGTATTGCTGACAGTGATAAGTTGAGCAGATACTTCAAGGACATGCTATTTGCATTTTCTTCGCCCGGAATCTACATGAAATATGTTCAACTCCCACATGAAGATGAAGCTGTCCATTCTTCGATTCGCGACAATCCAAAGTACTACCCTTTTTTTCAAGATGCGATAGGTGCTATCGATGGGACGCACATTGCATGCACCCCAGCTGCAGCTGAAAGGGACGCCACGTGAAACCGCAAAGGATTTACCTCCCAAAATTGTCTCGTCTGCTGCAATTTCGACATGCAATTCACGTATGTCCTCAGTGGCTGGGAGGGCTCAATGGCGGATGCGTCTGTCTACCATGATGCACGGACAATGGATTTCACTATACCCGATGGAAAATATTACCTCGCTGATGCAGGGTATCCAAACTGCCCACAGCTGTTGGTTCCGTATCGTGGACAACACTATCACTTGGCTGAATGGGGGCGCGCACAGGCACGGTACACCTTCTTTTTCTTTTAACACATTGGCATAATGATTACAGTCTACTAGGCCTGCAAACGCCCAAGAATGCTACAACCTCCGCCATGCCCAGCTCCGTAACATCGTTGAACGTATCATTGGTGTGCTCAAGCGCCGCTTCCGTATCCTTGTCGTGCCTCCTCAGTATGGGATGGACATTCAAGCCCGCATCCCCCCCGCTCTCTGTTGTATCCACAATATTATCCGTAAGTGGGACCCAGTCGAATTAGAGGATATTGAACGTGATGTAGCTGCTACACCTCCGTGTGAGTCAGCTGGCATGGTCGGCGTACTTGCCAATGGCGTACCCACCAATGCTGACCGTACCTGGATGTCTGCGATGCGGGACAGAATTGCGGGGGATATTTGGAGTAGTTATACTGCAGAACGTGCCCGCAGGGGCGAACCAATTTCAATTTAGCCATACTGTATTCAAAGTACATAGCCTGTGACTTCATCGTTTGTTTTTGCGGACTCATCAATGCATATTCAAAGTACAGACTGACTTCATTCATTTTTGCGCACTCATCAATACTACAAACACAACAAATGATATTGATGTAAAGCGTAAAGACATGGATCAAACATTATGGTAAAACAATAGAAAGTTCAAGCACTGCGCCTCGCCGCTTCAATTCCATCCTTCAACCATGCCTGTCGTGCAGCGACCAGTCCAGGCTCTGCTGTTAGTTGTAAGTATCCATCCGCAAAGTCGTGATTGTCATGGAAACGTTTGAAGAGAAGGACAACATCGGATGGGGGAATGACACTCGCATCCATTTCCACTAGCTTCTTCCTCGCTGCATGAACGATCAGGTGGGTGGTGGAAGTGCTGACCTTTGCCTCAATGGCCTTGGCACCCAAGGCAGAGACCGCGTCCTGGATGAGACCGCTTTGATCAGAAATCGAGCCGTACATATTTTCCAACTTCTCGAATTTTTCCCCCAATTGCTCACGGCTCAATGCCGCCTTCCCTACACGTTGCTTTCGAGCTGACGAGGTACTAAGTGCAGCTGACATAGTGCTGGATATAATAGAGCGCTCGTCATCGTCCACTTTCCGCTTCCGAGACTGCTCAGTCCGCTCCATACGAGCAGAAATGCTGGAAGATGGTTTGACAGAGCTGATAGATGAACCGTTAAATGAGGATGGGGCAGTCGGGGGAGTGAAGCTCGTTGGTGTGCGGGGGACACTGAGATCTGAATGCCAATCGAAGGTCATGTTGGTATGACCTGAAGTCGTGGAGTGGGGACCGACAGATGATGCAGGATATGGACGAGCAATGGAACGTATGATGGGATTACCGGTGCTAGAAGATGGGGGGGCAAAGGAAAAATGGGCGACTTGGTTGGCTGATAGCTGCAACGGCTGCGGAGTGGAGGCCATCATCACATCGGTATCAATTCCTGTGAACCCAATATTGGCACCACGCACACTCCCGCCCTCAGTAGCCCCCTGCACTGGGTGAAATGTAGCGTCATGCGCAGTAGACGGTGCCCCCACCGTTCCAATGCTTCCCCCTCCACTGTCACTCCCACTGGTGGGCGTTCCCACACTAGGCTCTCCAAGAGAAGACAACTTGCCGATGGTTAATGCGGAAAAACGGTGTAAGCCCTTGCCATTGGAGGGCATGAACTGTTTCATCTTCTCAAAGTGTGGCCAGCCCTTTATTTTGAAAGGGCTCGCATCCTTGTTATGCTGTTGAAATCACTGTTAGTCCAGGATTCGCTCTCTTATTAAAACATACCTTGATAAATTCAGTCCATATAGACTCGCTTTCAGGCCCAATATTAGCCCCTAACTCAAGTGAATACGCAAATCCCGATTTATTGCAGAGGCACTCGACAGCTTCATATGTCTTTCTGAGCTGCACATAAGATCAAGTATCAGCGAAGTATACGATTAATTAGCCAAAATATCGCACACACCCTTTTCCATTTATCTTTGCATGCTTTGGAAGACTTGACTGCCCCTTTGCTGGGATTACAAAGCGCGGCAGCAACAGTATTCCAAAATGAAGTCTTGAAATTTAGGCCATCGCCAGCCGATGCCCTGTGGGTAGCAACAAGATCAAGGAGGATATCAGTGTCGGCCTCTGACCATGATACTTGCATGCCAGGGTGAGATGATGATGATGTGCCCTTGGAAGGCGATTGCGTAGATTTGCGAACCATAACGACAGAGGAGAAAGGGAACAAAGTGCGATGTGGTGTCCAAAGGAGAGTTAGAACTCCGCTTGGATGTGGTCGCTGAGGTCATCAGCCCTGCGGCTTCTTTTCGGGGTTTTTCGCACAGGTTTTCAGGTGGGATTATGTTTCCGAACTGGCTCGTAGTACAGGATTCCAAACACCCTCAACTTTGATTGTCAACACGTGTTACCGAGTGCCCGTTTGTTCGCTTCTGACCTCCAAGAGCAAAATCTTAGCTTCCTCTTTCTATCACACAAATGGCCAACAACCAGTCACGGATTCGTCTTCCCCGGCTGAAACTTCGGAAAACTATACCCACTCAAGTCACAACGGACCCTCAGTTGGATCCGGTACGCAGCATATTTCGTCCATGTCTTGTGCTATTTGCTGAGCGATCGTCATGCCAAGATCGATGCCGCCCAAAAAGAGCTTGGCTCAGCAAGACTTGTGTCCCCTATTGCACAACACGCTGTCGGGGTTGTCGGTGGGATTAGCACTGCCGTCTCTCAGATAGACACTATCAGTTCAACATACCTCCAACCACTCAAGACTTTCAACACCGTAGTCAGTACTATTGCCAATGTATGATTTCTCACTTTACTCGGCGCAACTTGCGGTTGATCTGACGTTCGTACGCAGATCCACCCTTACGCTCAGATGGCCTTGGGAATGCTAACCAGTGCAGCCCAGGTATGTCTTCTGGTCGTCAACGGCACGCATCAGCACGCATCTCAGACCATCCCGTCAGGTGATCATTATGCAAGTGAACCTAGACCAATCGATCTCCGACTTGCTTCTAAAAGTACAAAACGTCTACGAGTTCCTTCTTGAAGAAAGTACCTTATCCAACCTTGATACGATGAAAAACACCCTTGCACGTATCGCTCAAGTGATCAACAATTGTGCTCAGTTCATCAAAAATTATTCTGAAACAAAAAGCTTCTGTACGCCAAACCTCTTCCTTCACAACGTTCTAATCAGACTCCACTACAAGGAAACGAGTGGGAAGGCACATCGCGTCTGAAACGCAGACCGCTATCGACGATTATAACAAGGCTCTAGATGCGTTGATGCAACAATACCGTGATCGTACAATTCACGACACGCACATCAGCATCTACCGCGTCCTTGAGGACTTGAACTTAGATGGTATGGCGTATGCAAGCGGAGCTGGTCTCAATACGACAAAGAAATGCCTGGATGGCACAAGAGGAGAAATTCTGCAAGAGATTGTAGACTGGATCCACGACCCGGACGTCAGTGCGCCGCGGATCTTCTGGCTTCACGGCCAGGCGGGGAGAGGAAAGTCCGCCATCACCCACACGATTGCGTTGTGGTTTAAGGACGTGAGGGGACTCGGGTCGTGCTTTTGCTTTGCGCGCGACAGACAGACAGATCGTCAGCACGAAAAGATGCTGTCGACCATCGCTCGCGACCTCGCAAACTGTGACCCTGCCTTTCGACGGGTGTTGGCTAAAGTTATCGGGGAGGATAACACCCTCAAGACCACACCCGACGTGATGCAACAGTGGAAGAAGCTTCTTCTGGAACCTTTGTCGAAGGTTTTGGGTGGGATAGTCGGAAAGGTTGTCCTCGTGATCGATGCATTGGACGAGAGTGGTGCCGATTCATCGCGAAAGCACATACTGTCGGTGCTTACATCGATGGAAGCTGCTTTCCTCCCTTCCAACTTCCGGATCCTCCTCACATCACGACCATTATCCGACATCACTCGTGCTCTGGGCAATGCTCAGCATGTAAAAGTGGTTTCTTTGGATGATGTCTCCACTGTCTTCGCTGAACGCGACATTCGCCTGTATGTATCCAACGAGGTCGGCGCCTTGGAAGGTATTGGGGACAGGGAGATTGACGAGATCACTCGCAGAGCTGACGGCTTGTTCGAATGGGCTCGTCTCGCCTGTGAGTTTGTCAAGCCAAGTACTCTCGGTCGAACAACTGAAGAGCGGTTCAACGAATTGAAAAAGCGTGCATCTGGAGAGGGGGCAACGCTTCTGGACAGTATGTATAGGTCAATCCTCGACAATCTCATGGAGAAGGCAGGAGAAACTGGACTCGCAAGGTTCCGCTCCTTGATGCGACAGATCCTTAACACATTGGAGCCACTGCCGATGGAAGGATTGCATGTGATGCGCAGGTGCTTCCCATGCCAAGATGATCATTTTCATGTTGTCATCATTCTCGACTTTATGGGCTCATTGTTAAGTGGTGTTACCGACCGCACCATACCCGTCCGTCCGCTCCATGCCTCGTTTTATGACTTCTTGACTGATCAGTCTCGGAGTCAAGACTACTTTGTTGGGGAGTCTGACATTCAGATGGATATTGCTACTGCATCGCTTTGCGTCCTTCGTGGGGGTCTACATTTCAATATCTGTGGCCTACAGAGCTCCTACTTACTCAATTCGGAGGTGCCTGATCTTACTGAGAGAGTTAAAGCCAAAATTCCACCCCATCTCTCATACTCATGTCGATTCTGGGCCAAGCATCTGCAGGCCACCAAGTTTGATCATGTCCTTGCAGAGCATGTCAAGGACATTGTAGGGAATGAAAGGATCCTCTTCTGGTTTGAAGCACTGAGTTTGCTGGGTGTACTCAGTGGTAATGCTGCAGCTGCTCTCCTGAGTGCTGGGAGGTGGTTACAGGTGAGTAAGTCTGTGAGATAATGGGTCTCTTTTGACACAATGGTTCCAGGGGAGGAAGGGATATGAGGATGTTGCAGCACTGGCAAATGATGGTGTGAAGTTCATTCACAACCTTTCTAATGCACCCTGTGCAAGCACTCCCCACCTATATCTCTCTGCACTGGCACTTGCCCCTGAAGACTCATTGTTATTTAAGGTTCTAAGGGAAAAGTTTCCATGCATTGCCAAGGTGGCTGCAGGGCACCATAAAGAGTGGCCATCTACTCAGATTCTGCTTCAGGGGCATACTGAGATTGTAACATCAGTTGCATTCTCTCCTGATGGTACAAGGGTTGTGTCAGGCTCTTGGGATAAGACTGTGAGAGTTGGGGATGCTGAGAGGGGTGTGCTGATTGGCAGTCCACTTCAAGGCCACACTGAGTATGTCACATCAGTTGCATTCTCCCCTGATGGCACAAATATTGTGTCAGGCTCAAATGACAAGACTGTGAGAATCTGGGATGCTGAGAGGGGTAGGCAGATTGGCAGTCCATTTCAAGGCCACACTTCCCATATCACATCAGTTACATTCTCCCTTGATGGCACAAGGATTGTGTCAGGTTCAAATGACAAGACTGTGAGAGTCTGGGATGCTGTGAGGGGTGTACAGATTGGCAGTCCACTGCAAGGCCACACTTACTATGTCACATCAGTTGCATTCTCCCCTAATGGCACAAGAATTGTCTCAGGCTCAGAAGACAAGACTGTAAGAGTCTGGGATGCTGAGAGGGGTGTGCAGATTGGCAGTCCACTTCAAGGCCACACTCACCATGTCATTTCAGTTGCATTCTCTCCTGATGGCACAAGGATTGTGTCAGGCTCAAATGACAAGACTGTGAGAGTCTGGGATACTGAGAGGGGTGTGCAGATTGGTAGTCCACTTCAAGGCCATATTGACTGGGTCAGATCAGTTGCATTCTCCCCTGATGGCACCAGGATTGTGTCAGGCTCAAATGACAAGAATGTGAGAGTCTGGGATGCTAAGAGGGGTGTGCAGATTGGCAATCCACTTCAAGGCCACACTTTCCCTGTCACATCAGTTGCATTCTCCCCTGATGGCACAAGGATTGTGTCAGGTTCAGATGACAAGACTGTGAGAGTCTGGGATGCTGAGAGGGGTGTGTAGATTGGCAGTCCACTTCAAGGCCACACTGACTGGGTCAGATCAGCTGCATTCTCCCCTGATGGCACAAGGATTGTGTCAGGTTCAGATGACAAGACTGTGAGAGTTTGGGATGCTGAGAGGGGTGTACAGATTGGTAGTCCACTTCAAGGCCACACTGACTGGGTCAGATCAGTTGCATTCTCTCCTGATGGCACAAAGATTGTGTCAGGCTCAAATGACAAGACTGTGAGAGTCTGGAATGCTGACAGGGGTGTACAAATTGGTAGTCCATTTCAAGGCCACACTGACAATGTCATATCAGTTGCATTCTCCACTGATGACACAAGAATTGTTTCAGGCTCAAGTGACAAGACTGTGAGAGTCTGGGATGCTGACAGGGGTGTGCAGATTGGCAGCCCACTTCAAGGCCACACTAACTGTGTCACATCAGTTGCATTCTACCCTGATGACACAAGCATTGTGTCAGGCTCAGAGGATAAGACTGTAAGAGTGTGGAATGCTAGGAGATGTGTAAGAATCAGCAATACTGTTGACAGGAATGCTTCTCAATCTGATGAAGAGTTCAAGTACTCTTTAACCAATGGTAAGTCTATTAGTCATTTTAGTGACATTATTATATTCGATCTGATTTGCAATAGAAGACTACTGTTCCTTTTCTTCCATGATGCCAATCAGTGATGTTGGACCCCACAATATGCATCTTTCTATCAGGTTCTCCTCTGTTTCATCCCATGCTTTGCATGATGGAGAAAAAAAGTTCTGTTCCCATGATGAACAGGACTTCCACCAGTGTATCAGACTTCATTCAGATGGATGGATTAGATGTCAACATGGCCAGTTGCTTCTATGGATTCCAAGTACTATGACAGAGCCATTCTACAGTATGTGTACTAGGTTGGTTATTCCAGAAGGATGTGTGCAGCTGGACCTCAGTAAAATGGCACATGGGACCAAGTGGCAAGAATGTTTTGAGTCTTGAAAATGCTGTACATTGTTAGTTTCTCATTTTCTATGCATCATTGTGCTTGAAACAGTTGTGTTTGTTAGTAGTAAAGCCATAATTGACCCACATTATATGTTCAGAGCTTCATCAGGAAACATCAACTTTTATGAAAGTCAGAAAACAGCTGATGTTCAGATACTTTTTTTTCTGATTGTGTTGATCAATCTGATATTCTATTATTGCTCATCTGACAATGCTGATTTGTAGTTAGTGTTTTAAGGTCCAGTCTGGTCCAGTCTTTTGACCTAATTTTGGTTGGACCAGGACTGCATCAGTCCTAGAAAATCTTGATTTTGGAAAAGACCAGACTGGACCACCAAGAACCAGTCCAAAACTGATGAAGACTGATTTATCTTGATATTTTATGCAAATTATGAGGGTTGCTGTTTTGCACTTTTTTGACATTTAAATAGCAGGATTATCAACAATATTTTCAGTCAACTGTCAAAAAACAACTTAAAAATGACCAACCCTGTGGAATTCCTAGTATTTTATATGCAAAGATGGCACCTCTGTTTTGTGCAAATCAGAGGGTGGGTGTTTTGCACATTTTTGACATTTAAAATAGCTGGATTATTCAAAATACTTTCATTTAACTGTCAAAATTATTCCACCTCAGATATGCCAAAAGGACTGGTCTGGACCAGTCCTTGATCCCAGCCCAAAATGTCAGGACCAGGACCACAGTCTGGTCCTAAATCAGTCCAGTCCAGTCCAGTCCTCAGTCTTTCATTGGTCCCAGGACCAGACCTTCAAACACTATTTGTAGTATCTCCTGAGAGGATGGTACACCTGTGGTTCTGATTGTCCTGAATGTCTGACAACAGGTTAGTATTTTAAAGTTTGGTCCAGTCTGTATTTTTTCCCTTTTTGGAGGTAACTGGACTGCAACTGATTTTTCATACTTTTGCTTACAGCACTTTGCAAAAAGGTTGACAGTTGCATGTGGCTGAGGGAGTGACAAATAAATAAATGTAAATAAGTCATGACAGTACTATACCACAGCTATTGTGCTTGGCAGACTCAGAAGGAGAGAATCAGAATGAGATAATAAATTGGCTTAGCTATGGGGTGTAGATATAAGCAAGTAGCAAATACTAATGTGAACTACTGATTGAAGCCCAAGACAGGCCCCAGACAGGCCAAATAGCTTCAGAAACCCGACAAATGTGCCAAGTGTGCATACAGACACACAGCATTAGGAATGAGATGAAAATGGCTGTAAACATGTCAGAAAATGTTCAAGAATGCAAAATTCACCTGTTTATGTACATGTATAGTGGAACACCCAGTTGAGGAAGACCATGAATCAAAAACTTACTTTTGGAGGGAACAAGGGCAGAGATGGCTGGCGATGGTGATGGTGGTCAAAACAGAGACAATGATGGCATGGATGGCATAGAAAGCAGTGGCAGCATCAACTCAGAGTGAGTCAAAGAAGTGTGGCTGGCTGGAGAAAGTCAGCACATGCACCAAGGCCAGTGATCACAAAACAAAAACTTACCTAGGTCATCTGAGCCACCCATCATGCCCACAGAAGGTCCATCCATCCAGAGTTATTAGGCATTGACAGTGATGTGGAAGGCTCAAGATCAAGCAGATAAATGATAATAAAGCATGAGAAGATGGAATCACTTATCCAGAACATGCACATGTCACATAGCCACTCAGAAACTCTTCAAAACATGCCTATGGAGCTATTGTACTCAGGCATCAGTGTGGGTGAATCAAAATTGCACCTAGAAACATTAGTTGAAAGCTGAAGGTCAAGAACACTCACTGTGATGTGATAACATGTTGTGGTCAATGTGGAGACCTAGGAAGCAAATCAGAAGGCCAAATAAACTCACCTTTGAGTTCTGGATGCAGGGAGAGAGCCAATGTGATGATGGAGACTACAGACAAGCTGATATCCAATATATTCCAACACTCATGGTGAGCTACTACTATGTAGTGATCTATTTACATTTATTTATTTGTCACACCCTCAACCATGCACAACTGTCAATCTTTTTGCAAAGTGCTGTAATCTTCATACTTATGACTCAAAAACATGCAAAATGAGCACCCTGTCAATTTGTGTATTTAGTGTATTTAGACCATGAATTATTTTCAACATAGTTATTTAACCATCAAAAACATACAAAATGAGCACCCCTTGAGCATCATCCCCCTGTACTTATGGTCTTTTAAAAGTCTGATTGCCACTGGTTCACAACTGTTTTTTTTTTGCTCAAGCTACTGCAACCACAACTGAACCAATTGCCTGACCCCCAGGACTGGCAACTGCAGTCCAGTTGCAACTGGTACTGGTCTGGTTTGATTGCCAATTTTTTGACCAGTTCACAACTGGACTTTAAAATACTACAACAGGTACTTCTGTTTTGCTGAATTTCTGTTAAAGCTGAAAATTTGATAATGTATGCCTGATACATCTGGACAGACACTACAGTGCTGCTCACTCAAAATGGGCAACTCAACTACAGGTAGTGATGTACATAAGTAAGGGTATCTGTGGGTGTGGGTGGTATAGAAAGGTGGTCTGCACAGGGAAGGTATAGCCTGAAAGCAGGGAGAAGGAGGAGATTTCACTGCAAGCTCTCAATGTTTCATGACAAAACATTGTAAAAAAAATAAAGGAAAGAGATACTCTTTTATTTACAATTTTGTTTAACAAAAAAGAAAAATATCATACAGCATCATTTTCAACATTTTTTGTGTCAAAACATGATTTGAGATCATTTCTTATGTTGAGAATATAAAATTTTAATCTTTTTCTTCTGCCTGTTCCTTGCAAAACAAATAAAGAAAAAACAATGTAACTTTTCTCATAGCAAGCATTTTGGCATGTTTTATTAGAAATAAGATACCATATTATTCTTCAGAACACATTGAAAGAAAACAACAAATTTTTCTTCAAGAAACATGGTTGTTGTCATATCCATACTTTTCCCAGTTGCAACTCCGGTCTAACCCTGGCCCACCTGACCTCTCCTTAGGCATAGACGCAACTCTGGATCTAGTCCAGCCATCTCCAGCACCATAGCTGCACTTCAGCTCAACTCTGGTCACTACGTCCATCTCCGCCACAGGACTAACCCCTGTCTTCCTGCAGACAGATCTGTGGTCTAACTCTGCTGTGTCAAACCTGTACCCACCACTAGTTGTTACTCCAGTTTCAGTCCAGCCACTCCCTTGGTCTTGTCTGCAACGTAGCCCAACTCTGGATGGTACATCCAACTCTGGCTCAGGTCTGCTCCTGGTCCACTCCACTCCCTCTGTCAGATCCACCAATGGCCTTGGACATTTCCATGTCCAACTCCGGATCTTCCTCCAGCTACTCTGCCCTCCCTCTGCTCGTACACTCCCTCTGCTCACACACTCCCTCTGCTCGTACACTCCCTCTGCTCGTACACTCCCTCTGCTCGTACACTCCCTCTGCTCGTACACTCCCTCTGCTCGTACACTCCCTCTGCTCGTACACTCCCTCTGCTCGTACACTCCCTCTGCTCGTACACTCCCTCTGCTCGTACACTCCCTCTGCTCTTGCACTTCCTCCAGTCATGCACTTTCTTCAGTTCCAATTCCTCCGGTTCCACTTCCTCCAGTCCTGGACATCACTCCAGACTTAACATTAGTTAAGTCCACCTCCAACCCTTACTTGTCCTCTTCCAACCTAGTTCCTCTTACCACACTTGTTCCTGCTTTTCCTCTGTTGTCCCTGTAATCCTAGTTCCCCATGTCTGCTCCTGCTCCAGTTTATTTTCCTGTATCTGCTTTATTTTCCTGTCTGTTTCTGCTCCATCCCTTGTCCTGACTAAGGTGTTTACTTGTCACTGTATATACTCACCCTAGTTCTCATTACTATATAAACTACCATACTCTGGCCTAGTAGATCCTTAGATCAAATCTTGACTAAGATACTCCCCACTATGCTCTCCTAATCCATCTGTTCACCTGAACTCCTGAACTCTGGCCAACTCCAACCTCCAACCTATCTCATCCCCTTGGTCCTATGTCTGATCCTAGCAAGTCCCCTACTCACACGAGGGCAAAAGCCACCTCTGTCCCAGACTCAACGCTAGACCTCTCAGGAGTTATCCCACCTCTGGGATGTCCTTCACTCCGGACAAGCTGCACTCAACTCCGGACCACTTTCCCGTGGTGTCACACACCAAACAGGTTTGGTACAGTGAACATGGAAGATAATGCCTATATCAAATGATCCTTATGTGAAGGATAAGCATGACAGACCCTCATCATAGCCATCTATCACACAAGAAGACTATCCTGATGTGAGAGATGAATGCCAATGCTGACAGTCATCTATCACATGAGAACCGCCAAGAAGCAGAAGAAACTGAAGGAATAACATCAATTATGGTATGAGAAAGGAATGCACACATCTGCAGTCCAACTCCCATACCAGAATGATCAAAGAAGCCGAAGAATTGATGGAGAAATGAAGGAGAAAGAGAAAAAAATGATTTTTAGTGCCCAAATGTCATTTTTAGGTGCTCAGTGCCAGCATTCCGATATTTTGAATAGCTCCATCATTTCTGAAGCTATCAGGCATGTGACTATACTGTCAGAGAGCCTAGAACGTGGTCTATCTGCCTGTCAAGTTCCGACGCAAATCCATTCATTTCCCACAGAGATATTCCCCCCGCACTCCAGACATTCGCTTCATTGCTCACTATGGAGTCTGTATTTTCTCTGGATCATTTCTCCGCTATTGCTGCAGATCTCCACTATGTCCTGCTCTTAGGACAGCCTCTCCCAGAGTTCCCGTGCACTGCCTGGCACATATCTTCCCAGCCTGCTCCCTCAGTCCCTCTCATTCTCGGTCAGATGTTCTCCTCGTCAGTCCTGCATCAAGGACATACTTTGGTCATCTTAGGTCTATTGTCAAGCTTGAAAAGTCTTCTCTGGTCATCTCTGTGTCCCCTGAGCCCTCAGCCTATGGTCCCTTTGTTGAAGTCACACGTGCACCCAGTGTAAACCAACAACGAAGTGCGCACAAGACTGCGACCCATATTAGTGTAGACTTAGTAATAGTCCTCTTTAGAGTAGATGTTACATGTCACACGTTACACATCACAGTCACGCATCACAATGTTTGTTGTATATAAACAGTGTTCATCGCTTATATAATATAACAGCTCTCCAGCTACCGCTACCATCTCAGGTTGTGCACTCCACCCAACAGGTGAGTTGGAGTAGCAGTTCCTCTATGTATATAGGTATTGCTTCAACAGGTTATGAGCCCTGTGAGCACACTGTGTGCAGCAATGCACCAGACAGCGCTCCAGCTCCCTGAGTGTCGCTTTAACTAGCTTGATGCTGTGGACCACAGTGAGCTCCTAGCTGAGCCCCTGCACAGCCACAAGGCAAAGTTGGTTGATGACTTGCACCAGACAGTGAAGCTCCTAGTTGAGCACCTGTATTGCCCCAGGTGAAGTTCGTCGATGACTTGCGCCAACCATGGTGAACATCGTTGACAACTTGCACTGGCATGACCTAGTTGTGAGTTAGCTGTTGACAGAAGTGCTTTCACTAGCACTCAGGTGTTTCTTCTTTTCTTGCTTGTCCGTTGTCGCATGACTCCGTTGACTCCCAACAGAACATCACCATGTCCAGTGCTCTTGACAAGATGGTTCCTGTGTTCACTGGCTCCAACTGGCAGCAGTGGCACACTTCTATGCAAGCCTACCTCTGGGCACAAGGCCAATGGTATGTCTATTCGACAACGCAACCCGCTGATGGTCATGATGACCGAAAGGAATGGGACGACAACACCGAGAGAGCACTTGGTAATATCACTTTGTGCCTCGCCCCCTCGATTCAAGTTGCCATTTCCAAACTTGTGTCTGTCAAGGAAGTATGGGACCACCTGAAGAAGAACTTCAGTGCCCCCAGTATCGGTTCCACCTATGCTGAGTTTAGCAAGCTCCTGGCCACCAACATTCCTGCTGGCTCCCATCCTGCTCCCGCCATTATGAAGTTGCTTAGCCACTTCACCTACCTCAAGGATGCTGGCTTCGAGTTCCCTGCCCCCGTGCAGGTGATGATTATCCTTTGCAAGCTCCCTCCCACCATGGAGGTCATAGCTCAACTACTCAACCAGACATCACTGGACAAGATCAAGAATCTGAAGCCTGATGGGATCATCAAGGCTGCCACGCTCTCATTCAAGCAGAAAGGCGCCTCTTCCCACGCCGGTGGTAAGGGCCCCCAGGCCAACAAGCTTAGCGCTGTGAAGCGCAAGCCGGCTGACCCCAGGTTCGCCCAGCAGCAGCAGCAAGGCGGGTCCAATGGTGGTATGAGCGGAAACGCTCCTGCCCAAGGACAGGGAGGCTGCACTCAATGTGGTGGCAAGAAGGCTCGCGCTCGCTGCAAAAATGCCCAACAAGCCGCCTTTGCCACTTATGTCCACTACGATGGACCAGAGCCCACCGTCGACCCTCACGCCCTGGCTCACACCCCTGGTGCTACCAACTATGCCCCCCCTGCTTTTGAAAATACCATCAAGGCCTTCGACTTGGCACACTGTCTGGGGGTAGAGCCCTCCTGCCAGACCATCTGCACCCTCGACCAAGTTGTGTTGTTGGCAAGTGCGAACCTGGACCAGCCCGAGGCCGGTCCCTCCTTGCTGAAGTGCCCTCATCTTGAGGAACGCATCACGATGTATGAGGAGGATGCCATCTCCCTTGGGGATGAAGAGCCCTTCACTCATGAACCATTTGCTGATGACGAGTTCGATGAGATCGACATGATGGCCCTCGACTGCTACAATGCAACGTCGATGGCGATGGGCGTGGTGTGCGCCTAAGTGAGGGAAGAGGTCAGAACAACCAACAACCAACACCAAATGACAGCAATATGCGAGTGGTGGTCTTCCTTTGCGTTTCTGGTATTTAATCTCCTCAGAGGGATGTGCTGCACGCCTTCAGGCAGGATGCAGGAGGGAAGGGAAGGGCTTCTGATGGGGATGGAATGCGACTTGGGATGGTATTGACTCCTCTTCAGCCTACCACAGTGGTTAGGAAGAGTCCTGGGATAGAAGAGCGATGATAGATTGATGATAGGGGTGATACAGCAGTGATGGAGCAGAGGGGAAGCAAGGGGACAGTTCCTGCTTCAAGAATGCGATGGACAGTGATGGGATGGAGTGGACAGAGATGCTAGACTGCGCTTCAGCCTAGAGAAATGATCAGATACAAGATATATCTGATAAACAGCAATATAGGAGCTTTAGGCCAGCACTGAGTGACCTACAAGTCCAAAGACAGAGATAGAGCTTATAGACAGTGAGGGAGAGTGAATGTGGTCGCTTTATTGAGGGGGAAGCAGACACTTCCTTGCAGCCTTTGGCTGCTGGTTTATATACAGGAGGGGCTGTGGCCCTGTAAGCACAAATGACTAAGTGCTTGGTAAGAGATTGGTAAGAAATTGGTAAGCGATTGATAAGCAGTGTAATCAGGCTGAGTCATCGATGGGGAGAGCCTGAACAAGCTGCTGAGCCAAGGGAAAGAGCAAAAACATAGGTAAAAAGGGGTGTACAACCAAGAATATGGAAAAATCATTGCATGGGGCCCAAAAGAGAGGGGGAGAAAGCATGGGATGAGTAGATCGAAGCTAAATGAGCATATGCGATGACATAATGCATATGAATCATAGGGGCATGAGTCATGAATTGATAAGCAGCATGATAAGCATGATTTGAAGGATGATTGGTAAGTGATTGGTAAGGGGAGTAATGGGGATTAGTAATGCCAAGAGGGGATGAATAATGCGCAGCAGAGTGAGTCAGAGTGAGCCAGAGTGACTCTGTGTGACTCAGAAAGAAGGGAAGCACAACCTATGATTTATTGAACTTTAGATCTGGAGATGAGCTTCTGAAGCAGTGCCACTGATGGGAGTGGCTGGGGGATAATAAAAGAATTGATCCGACCAGAAGAGCAGTGTCAGGGGGCCTGGAATGACAAGTAGAGTCACAGCTGGTCACAGAGTGTCACAAATCCCTTGGATTGAGCTTCTGTAGAGCAAAAACGCGAAATTTGGTGCTCCCGAAGTGCAGTCTTCCCTTGAGCAGTAAGGGGAAGGTTCTGTACTCTATTAGGACTCCTAAGAAGGGTTCTAGAGCACTGTTTCATTCGTGTTTGTTGCGGGATAGCAGGGAAGAGAATTGCAAGTAGCGGATTCGACGTGTCCAGGGAAGTGAGATGAATGATAGAGGGAGATGAATGTGACAGGACTCTGGGATGAAAGGACCATATGCAGAGGACTCAGGAGACACAGAGACGACCAGGTATGAATTTTCAAGTCTAACGATAGACTTGAGACGACCAAAGTATGTGCGCGACGCAGGACTGACAAGGAGAATGCGCTGACCGAGAACAAGAGGGACTGAGGGAGCAGGCTGGGAAGATATGTACCAGACAGTACACAGGAGCTCAGGGAGAGGCTGTCCCAAGAGCAGGACATAGTTGAGGTCTGCTGCAATAGTGGAGAAACGTTCCAGAGAAAATGTGGACTCCATAGTGAGTGATGAAGTGGGTGTCTGGATTGCGGGTGGAATATCTCCGTGGGAAATGAACAGATTTACGTCGGAACTTGACAGGCAGATAGACCATGGTCTAGGCTCCATGATGGTATAGTCACATGATTGATAGCTTCAAAAATGGCGGAGCTATTCAAAATATCGGAATGCCGGCACTGGGCGCCTAAATTTGACATTTGGGCGCTAAAAATGATTCTTCCTTTTCTCCTTTGTTTCTCTATCGTTTCTTCTGCTTCTTTGGTTGTTCTGGTATGGGAGTTGGACTGCAGTAGGTTGCATTCCTCTCTCATACTGAAATGATCATCAATCCTTGGATTCTTCTGCTTCTTGGCGGTTCTCATGCGATAGATGACTGTCCATGTTGGCATTCATCTCTCGCATCAGGATAGTCATTCTTGTGCGATAGATGGCTATGACAAGCTTGTATTCATCCTTCGCATAAGGATAGTCATGACTTTGCGTGATATGGATAGCGAGGGCTGTCTGTATCCCTCAAGTCGGGACAATCTTTCAACAGATCTTGGGTGTGCGTTCTTCGCATTAGTTTCATCGGCTAACTTTCTCCATGTCCACAGTACCAAACACGTTTGGTGCGTGACAACGGTCGACCTTTTCGGGGTCCATCCGAATGCCGTCGTCTGTGATGATGTGGCCCAAAATTTTAACTTCCTTGCATAAGAAGCGAAGCTTCGTTTCACTGAGGTAAAGTTTCTCCTTCTTTAATATTCTGATCACGAGAGTAACATGTTTCACATGGTCCTCTAAAGTATTGGAATATATAATCGTATCATCAAGATACACGTCCATGAAGATGCCGAGATGTTCACCGAAGATGTGATTCATCAAGGCTTGGTAAGTAGCTGGAGCGTTACAATCCCCTTGTTGTACCACCCTTGCTGACCATATTTCCGTCAGGGGTAGTAACTGCCGTCCTGTCGACATGTTCTGGGATCACCCTGATCTGCTCATACGCATCTTGTCCATCTATGATAGACCGGTAAGGTTTCTTTGCTACCCGCCTCAATATACCCTCCATATCTGGCATTGGGGATGATAGCTTACGCGTGTTTTTATTCCGTTCACGCAGGTCTACCACGACACGCAACCGCGTAGGTGTTCCAGGTTTTGGTATTAGCGACATTGGGCATGTGTTGCACGCAGTGGTGAGTTCCCAACGTCCTGATTTAAGGTACGTGTTCTTCTTTTCGATCCAGAGTGGCCTCAATGCTTTGGGACATTTAGATGGCCTCCATGGGTATATTTTTCCCTTGTCAATCAGCGGGATGGAATGATTAATTGCCCGGAGCGGAGGCAACACGGTGGCCCCGGCCTGTGAACACAACGGCTGGGCCAGTTCTCGCAGCTGTCGTTGGACTCGCTCAAGGCTTCCTTCATATACTTCCATAGCTCTCGATTCAAGCACGGAGACTTGAGCTCCCCTCATCTCAAGGGGCTCCTTACTTCCAATGACCACCCTTGGTGAGTTCAACCTGACCAATACTCAGTGTTGGTAAAGGAATGGTGTCCCTAAAATCATATCGTAGCTTTGCAGGTTGATCACATCAAAGTACCGTTTGTAATCCGTTCCCTGATACTGGAAATGGACCCTCACGCCAAAATTAACCTTTGATCGCGATCCCTGCACGGCCAGCTGAATGGTAAGCGGCTTTTCCAGCATTACTCTTTCCAGTTGTAATTGCTCCACAAGAGTTAAAGACATGAAATCCGCCAATGAGCCAGTGTCTATCAAAGCCCGTACTGGTTGCCCGTTGACATGTGCCACAACAATGATAGGCTTGGGGATAGTGCACTTAAAATCTTTGGTTACTGCCATGTTCCTTTGCAATGCAGAAAACTTGGATTGGGTGATTCATGCATGGTAAAGTTCAATGGCATAAATGTCGCCTTGTCTACTCCCATCAGCGCTGTCGAAAAGTCAATACAGACTTTCACCAATATCGGTATCATCCGGTGTCACGCACCAAACATGTTTGGTACTGTGGACATGGAGAAAGTTAGCCGATGAAACTAATGTGAAGAACGCACACCCAAGATCTGTTGAAAGATTGTCCTGACTTGAGGGATACAGAAAGCCCTTGCTATCCATATCATGCAAAGTCAAGACTATCCTTATGCGAAGAATGAATACAAGCTCGTTGTAGCCATCTATCGCACAAGAATGACTATCCTGGAGCAAGAGATGAATGCCATCGTCTGGCAGTCATCCCTCGCACAAGAACCACCAAGAAGCAGAAGAATCCAAGGATTGATGATCATTTCAGTATGAGAGAGGAATGCGACCTACTGCAGTCCAACTCCCATACCAGAACAACCAAAGAAGCAGAAGAAACAATAGAGAAACAAAGGAGAAAAGGAAGAATCATTTTTAGCACCCAAATGTCAAATTTAGGCGCCCAGTGCCGGCATTCCGATATTTTGAATAGCTCTGCCATTTTTGAAGCTATCAATCATGTGACTATCCCATCATAGAGCCTAGACCATGGTTTATCTGCCTGTCAAGTTCCGACGTAAATCCGTTCATTTCCCACGGAGATATTCCACCCGCAATCCAGACACCCGCTTCATCACTCACTATGGAGTGTGCATTTTCTCTGGAACGTTTCTCCACTATTGCAGCAGACCTCAACTACGTCCTGCTCTTGGGACAGCCTCTCCCTGAGCTCCTGTGTACTGTCTGGTACATATCTTCCCAGCCTGCTCCCTCAGTCCCTCTCGTTCTCGGTCAGCGCGTTCTCCTCGTCAGTCCTGCGTCACACACATACTTTGGTCGTCTCAAGTCTATCGTTAGACTTGAAAATTCATACCTGGTCGTCTCTGTGTCTCCTGAGTCCTCTGCATATGGTCCTTTCATCCCAGAGTCTTGTCACATCCATCTCCCTCTATCATTCATCTCGCTTCCCTGGACACGTCGAATCTGCTATTCACATTTCACTTCCCTGCTATCCCGCAACAAACACGAATGAAACAGTGCTCTAGAACCCTTCTTAGGAGCCCTAATAGAGTACAGAACCTTCCCCTTACTGCTCAAGGGAAGACTGCACTTCGGGAGCACCAAATTTCATGTTTTTGCTCTACAGAAGCTCAATCCAAGGGATTTGTGACACTCTGTGACCAGCTGTGACTCTACTTGTCATTCCAGGCCCCCTGACACTGCTCTTCTGGTCGGATCAATTCTTTTATTATCCCCCAGCCACTCCCATCAGTGGCACTGCTTCAGAAGCTCATCTCCAGATCTAAAGTTCAATAAATCATAGGTTGTGCTTCCCTTCTTTCTGAGTCACACAGAGTCACTCTGGCTCACTCTGACTCACTCTGCTGCACATTATTCATCCCCTCTTGGCATTACTAATCCCCATTACTCCCCTTACCAATCACTTACCAATCATCCTTCAAATCATGCTTATCATGCTGCTTATCAATTCATGACTCATGCCCCTATGATTCATATGCATTATGTCATCGCATATGCTCATTTAGCTTCGATCTACTCATCCCCTGCTTTCCCCCCCTCTCTTTTGGGCCCCATGCAATGATTTTTCCATATTCTTGGTTGTACACCCCTTTTTACCTATGTTTTTGCTCTTTCCCTTGGCTCAGCAGCTTGTTCAGGCTCTCCCCATCGATGACTCAGCCTGATTACACTGCTTATCAATCGCTTACCAATTTCTTACCAATCTCTTACCAAGCACTTAGTCATTTGTGCTTACAGGGCCACAGCCCCTCCTGTATATAAACCAGCAGCCAAAGGCTGCAAAGAAGTGTCTGCTTCCCCCTCAATAAAGCGACCACATTCACTCTCCCTCACTGTCTATAAGCTCTATCTCTGTCTTTGGACTTGTAGGTCACTCAGTGCTGGCCTAAAGCTCCTATATTGCTGTTTATCAGATATATCTTGTATCTGATCATTTCTCTAGGCTCAAGTGCAGTCTAGCATCACTGTCCACTCCATCCCATCACTGTTCATCGCATTTTTGAAGCAGGAACCCTGTCCCCTTGCTTCCCCTCTGCTCCATCACTGCTGTATCACCCCTATCATCAATCTATCATCGCTCTTCAATCCCAGGACTCTTCCTAACCACTGTGGTAGGCTGAAGAGGAGTCAATGGTAGGCTGAAGAGGAGTCAATACCATCCCCAGTCGCATATCATCCCCATCAGAAGCCCTTCCCTTCCCTCCTGCATCCTGCCTGAAGGCGTGCAGCACATCCCCCTGAGGAGATTAAATACCAGAAATGCAAAGGAAGACCACCACTCGCATTTTGCTGTCATTTGGTGTTGGTTGTTGGTTGTTCTGACCTCTTCCCTCACTTAGGCACACACCGCGAGGGATAGCCATTACCCGGGGTGGGTTGATGGTAGCTGCACACCAGCTAATCAGCCAATCTCATACAGTGAACATTGATGGAACTAACCCCCATGCTGTGCAGCATTCACAGATTGCTGGATTTGGCGAGGGTCGGGACGAGCGTAACTAGTCGCCTCACGAGGCTGTGAGGCCTGGACTTGGTCTGAAGCCAAAGCCACAAATACCATTAATAGATGAGGTTAACTCTCATAATGTAGAACACACCTGTACGGCGAACTGTGGTCGAGGGCTTCCAAAGGTAATGCTGATTACAGTTACTGCAAACCACGCAACCACATTGCCCAGGCTCGATGGTAGCGATATAAAATTCAGGTTCCCCTTGACGTATCAATGCCTTGCATTTCAGGCATTCACAATAGTGATCCTTCTTGGCAAACACATCTTCTGTGAACTGGGTCGAAACCTCTGGCTGGGTGGACATAAGGGAGATAATCCTGGGATGACAGCAGGCAATGAAATGTCTGCAGGACCGATGGCCTTTAAAACCATCAGCACACTTCTCCGTCGCGAGTCCCCAAACAATCAATAAGTTCTGGCAGACACTGATACCTTGATCCTCTGCATTGTGTGCGAGCAAACCTGTGCTTCCCCTGAGGCTTGAAGGCTGCATCTGAATGTTGTTGTCATATCCATACTTTTCCAGTCGCAACTCCGGTCTAACCATGGCCCGCCTGACCTCTCCTTAGGCATAGATGCAACTCCAGATCTAGTCCGGCCATCTCCAGCCCTATAGCTGCACTCCAGCTCAACTCCGGTCGCTGTGTCCATCTCCACCTCAGGACTAACCCCTGTCTTCCTCTAGACACATCTGCGGTCTAACTCCACCATGTCGAGCCTGTACCTACCACTTGTCGCTACTCCGGTTTCAGTCTGGCCACTCCCTTGGTCTTGTCTGCAACATAGCCCAACTCCGGCTGTTACATCCAACTCTGGCTCAGGTCTGCTCCTGTTCCGCTCCACTCCCTCTGATAGGTCCACCAATGGCCTTGGACATTTCCATGTCCAACTCCGGACCTTTCTCCGGCTACTCTGCCCTTCCTCCACCTGTGCACTCCCTCCGCTCTTGCACTTCCTCCGGTCGTGCACTTCCTCCGGTCCCACTTCCTCCGGTCCTGGACATCGCTCCGGACTTAACATTAGTTAAGTCCACCTCCAACCCTTACTTGTCCTCTTCTGACCTAGTTCCCTTTACCTACTTGTCCCTGCATCTGCTCCGTCGTCCCTGTAATCCTAGTTCCCCATTTCTGCTTCCACTCCGGTTTATTTTCCTGTCCCTGCTTTATTTTCTTGTACCTGCTTTATTTTCCTGTCTGCTTCTGCTCCATCCCTTGTCTCGACATTAAGGTGTTTACTTGTCACTGTTCCGGACTTACTCCGCGAAAACCCGGACTTACTCCCTGTGCTTCTCTAGTGCCCGGACTTCATTCGTTTGACCCGGACTTGACTCTCTGCACTAACTGGCACCTACTAGTGTCTGGACTTACCTCCTCATTAGTTCCCTGCACCTCTGGACCTCCTAGTAAGATCGTTGAGGAGAACCGGTCTTGACAGTTGTGCATTGTCGTCGACCACCCATCATTAGGCGAGGAGTGCAGAAGCAGTAATAGTAATGCCTATCATAGGCGGGACGTGACATTAGCTTTCTGGGAGAAGTTCAACATGCGGCTTACTTACCCATGGATGGCCCATGGATGACTGACACATGGCAGGATCAAATGAAATTGGGCAGAGATATGTCTGCACACTGGGCCAAGAGATGCTTGGTGAGTTGCACAAAACCTCAAAAGGGTAGACATTTTTCTTACCGGAGAGCAGAGATTGCATAGGAAGTACACGTCTGGGCCAAGAAGAGATTGCCTGGCAGCACGACCTGGGATGCTATCTAGCTGGTGAGTCATGCACGACCTCAAAAGGGTAGCCACTGTTTCTTACCAGAGAGCAGCAATTGTGTAGGAAGTGGAGGTTGAGTGCGATTTGATGGACATTGGAAGGCAAGAATAGGTGATGCAGGACTTCGTGGTCTCCTCATGTCCTCAACATGAGGTGAGAAGCGCAGTCTCGTCACTGGCCTTGACTCAGTGTCAATAAATTTGGACTCCGTGTCCGCATCACCAGCCGTCTCCTTCGTACTAGCATCCATGTTATAAGCCCAGGATGGGCCTTGCTTTTGTACCACTTTTCTTGTGTCCCTTGCCTTCAATGCCTAATCAAAACAAACCCACACGTTAGTAAAGATGTCTCCATGATCACTCGTGCTAGTTGACTGAAATCCCCGTTTGCCTAGCACCTCTGGAGGATATGAAACCACTCATCATGCGCTTATGGAAGGCACAATTTACTGACAAACGAATTGTAGAAGAACTTCGTAAACATATTGATACAAATCAGTATGGTATTGGGTATGTGTGACTAGCCTTAATGAAATTGTCGCATACATCGCAACTGATCCATCATCTTTTCTATAGCCTCACAAAGTTTATCGAGATACGCAAGCAGATGGGCTTGATTCGAACCCGTCAGCAAGGGCATACTCCAGAGTCGATCCAAGATGCCATGCAAGAATTGCGAGCTGTGTACCCGAACGCGGGTGCTCATGAAATGATAAGTCTTCTGTTCCATGAGATGAATATGTGTGTGTCACGGTCAGTATGCATATCGATTGGTCAGGACTATGTGGATGGCCTAACCTCGCATGTACAGAAGCGTCATACAAGACTACTTTACTACTTATGAACCACATCTTATTCACCAGTGCAAGGCACGGCGGCTCCAGTGCCGCCATTTTTGGGCAGCCAGCATCAACGATATCTGGGCCGTCGACCAGCATGACAAGTGGCTTTGGTTCGGCCTCGCCCTCCATACAGGCATAGAGCCGTTTTCTGGGAGGATCCTTTGGATCCGTGTCTGGCATTCCAACCATCACTCGCAGCTTATTCTGTCTTATTATCTCGACATGGTAGATCAACTCGGCTGTAAGTACATGTTGTCCCTTGTTAATATCTACTGACAAGTTACATTCCCAGTCGTTCCGCTCGTGTCCCAGAGTGACCCTGGGACCGAAAATTTTGGTATTGCAAATGCTCAGACGATGCTGCGCCAATGGCATGACCCGGCGCTAGCAGGGACACTGCAACATCGATGGATGCGATCCAAGAAGAACATCAAACCTGAAATAATGTGGTCTCAGCTATGCTGATGATTCACCCCTGGGTTTGAAGCTCTACTGGAAGAGGGTGTCCAGCATGGTTGGTATGACATGAATAATATCTTGCAGCTGTAAGTCCACACCTTGTATGCCTTCAAGACCCTGATGAGGTCAACTTGCCAGCATGATTTTCCGATGGATTTTTATACCTTGGCTCCAGTGTGAGCTGGATCACTATCGTGATCGTGTCAATCACACCGCGAAACATCGTGACTGTAATAAGGTATGTTTCTTCATAACCTACTAGCAAGTTGACTAACGTTGCATGGAGGTTCTGCCCCATGGCATAGCCGAACTAATTTTTGACACTCCCCAAGACTATGGTGTGTTACAATTGAAGGTTAGTTGGAACTCACAAATGCGGTCATTTTCTGATGAGACAATAGATTATGGTCGACAAAGCTGCCATGGCGCATGTCTGCCAGCTATACATTGACCCAGACCATGCTGTATTTGACTTGGTGCCAGGTCCTTTGAATGTGTATCTGGAGGAGTGTTACAATGAGCTGGGACGTCCAGCTGTCACTTGTCGGACGGTTTGGGCCGTCTACCTTGACCTCCTTCATTTAGTTCAGGACCACGCTGCTAGGTTACCTCCCCTCCCTACATACGCGACAATTGAACAAGCTGAATCAGCTGGATCACTCCCATTACTCGACGGCCAATGTGATCTTCCATTCAACGAAGAGGGTGACCACTATTACATGGATGGAGTTGGGGGAGGGCTCGGTCTTGGTAAGTTCAGTGCTGACTTAACAAAGGATGAGACTTATGTTCCAGATGCTGACCATGTGCAACGCCTGAATGAGTTGGACGCCAAAGACAAACCTGACATTATTGAGGGCGGGCCAGACATTGTCATTTCTGATTTTTCTGATGATGAAGGGGATGAAGAGTTAGATGACTGGTCTTGAGGTGCATGTGGACTACTCTCGATGTGTACTACATATTTGTGTGTGAAGTCCTTACTGGCAATGTGAACCTATGATATGGTATGACAATGCCCTACTGTATGACGGTGTGATGTACAGACGATCTGACTTTCAACTGCACAATGGTGTGATGTAATGACGTCCTACTGTATGACGGTGTGAGGTACGGATGACGTGACTTTCAACTGAACAACAGCGTGACATCCTACTGTACAACAGTGTGATTACAGACGACGTGACTTTCTACTGTACGATGGGCGTGATGTCCTACTGTACAATGGTGTGATGTACAGACGACGTGACTTTCTACTGTACGACGGGCGTGACGTCCTACTGTACGACGGTGTGATGTATGACCGAGGTGTCAGATGTCCTTTTGAAAAACTTTGGTCCAAAAATGGGTTTGCAACGCCACACAACTGCAAGCCACTGTTCGGCTGACAGAATTCCGGAGCGCGAGTGTCCGGCTTTCCATACTCCCGCCATTCTCTCTCGTTGAATCACCAGCAATTTCTACTTCTCTTTCCTAACCTTCGCGGACTGCTCTATCGTGAAACAGATTGGGTCCGCATCCATGCCCAACCAAATCTCAAGTATAAGAAGATTCAAGGACTGGGTGCATGACTACGGTATATCTGTTCACTTTACAAGGCATGATAAAATTTGGTGAAAGTATCGCTTTTGCCATGGATCTGCTCCTTCATCAACGTGTGAGTGTGCTCGATCCGAATTCTCTCCACTATGTCTGACAGGCACGCATATATCGAAGAAAACACTTCCAACGGTTGAGATACATACATTAAACAACCCGGGGTTTCGGTACTACGTATTCCAAGGCACATCTCACAATCGCTTTGAACATTGTCTTGGTATGGTTTACTTTGTCCCTCTTGTAACACGTGTTGACAAGGGCCCTACATATATCCCCACAGGTGTTGGCCACCTGGCAAGACTCATGATGACGCATCTCCGAGACAGTCAGCTGCAGTTAGGTATCTCGAAACAAGACATTAAATGCGTTGGACTAGCCAGACTTTGTCACAACCTTGGCCACAGCCCCTGGTCGCACCTCTAGGAGGGCGTTTTCATACCAAAAGCATTATAAGTAGCATAAACACTTGTCTGCAAGTCTGAAAGTCAGAGCTATTGCAGTCCAGGATTGACAGATTAAATTGTAAAAGCATGGTTTGCTCGGAATGCATTCTGACGAATAGATAAGAACGTGTGTGTGAAGCATGCAGATAGGCACAAGGTGAAAGAGAACACAGTACTAGTGTCTGCCTTGCGATGACATTTGCGCAAACAGCATGGACAGGAGTGTTTATGCCAGGGAACAAATCCTTTGGACGATGGAGAATGTCAATTGTACCGTCGCTGACGATGTTGACTGTGATGGTTTTACACGCCCCAAAACTGATTGGCTCCTATGTAAAAAGCTTGGACTGTGTATATGTTTTGGTCGCGGATTAGTGCACCATCATAGTGGTCGTTCCGACCTGCCGCCCTCCAAGTACCAAGATCATGAGTCGAAACACCAAAGTTGGTGTGACGGACGGGACAATCGGACATTCGAGCTCGGCCAAGCTGTCACTAGATGTGCTCATATATCAGACACACAAGTATGTCACCATCCAATATCTCCATTCCGTCCCCTCCCATCGTACCATATAAAATAGTCACTCTTCCCATGTAAAAATCCCCAGTCTTTCTCAATCCTATCAGAGACATCTGTCTGGAACTTTGAGTGAAGATCTTAGTGTGTCGGTATTCATAGTACCAACTACTGTCTAACGCCACATATTTTTTTCTGAGACTCTACTCTCTCAAAAACTCTTACTCTCTACCTCTAAAAAAAACCCTCGTTCGCGCTTCCCGATATTTGACGTGGACCAGATCCCCCACTGTACAAATCAAAGGAACGCTAAAACGAAACCAGTCTGTCAAACACCTACTCTTCCTACTTACAAAAAAACCCTACAGAAAAATGTCATCTACAAGATACAACCTTTGCAAGAATAACCGCGCTCGTGCAAACTCCTTGCCGATGAGCCCAAAAAGTCAGGAGAACATCGATTCGTCCCTCAGCGTTCCCCCACCGTCTGACAATAGCACCCGAAGTGCAAAGAGTCCGGAAGACTCGACAGCCCCATGGCGATACAGCGATATCATACGTGGTGGCATACTACCTCCCAGAGAGGTTCCCGACTTGAGGCATCCCTCGTCGTTGACTCCCAACTTGAGGCATTCCTCGTCATTAAATCATGACTTGAGGCATCCCTCGTCGTTGAACCCTGGCTCGAGGAGTACCTCGCCGGTATTGACTGGACGTGAGCCCAAACGCTTGCCAGTCGTATCTAGTAATCTAGAAAAGTATATGGGCCTAAGGGCAATGAACAGTGTTGCCCAAATAGAAGTTATGACCGCCGCCCACACCGACAAAGGATCGGATGGGATGAATAACGGCGATGAGTCCGATCTACCACCTTCCCCAGGAGAGGAAGGCAGGGACGAAGTGAATGGCAATGGGTGGACTTGGTCTGCCGAAAAGGGCATAAATCCAGGTCCGCATCACGTGAAATTATACAACGAACTGAGACGCTGGACCTGGAACTAGGTCGTGCCGTACGGGAGGCTGAGAAACGATTGACCCCGGATGACCGCAATAAAATTAATAAAAGAATACTCGCCCTTAAGAACAAACCTGCTTGCAGGCTTAGTGACTGAACTAGCGAGACGACCTCCAAAGGAGAGGGCCCATCCACGCTTGATAAAGGCAAAAGCGCTGACCTGTGAAACTGGGGTGATCTGTCCGAGGTTGATGAAGACTTCGATTTGGATGGACAGAGGGCTGCCTTGGAGTCCTGGAAATTGGCTCGAGAGGTCACGCATTCATCAGTGGAAAGCTCTGATGAAGAATCCCCTGACGCTCACCTATTAAAGGATAAGCGTAAACACCGCGATAAGGGTAAGGACAAGGCATCCAAACCCAAGGTGAACTTCATGTCTAGAGACCAGGCAAGAGCAAAGCTCCACGAAGCACTTGAACAACCTGTCAAGGAAAAGCACCAGTCAAAACATGAGAAGTGCAAGGATGCCACAGAAAAGCGAAACTTGAGCCCTGTCAAGGTGATGGTTGACAAGGCCGTAACCTTGAGCGACAAGTGGCAAAGGCGCCATCGGACCCCGAGGGTGATGGAGCCAGTTGAACAAATTGATCCGAATAGCTACATCGGATTAGCGTTCAAACGTCTTGACAAAGGGAAGAAACCCAAGAGTTATAAACGCCAAAACAAGCCCAGCTCACCCGAAGCAAGTTCGGACTCGTCCGATGACTCCCCGAGCGACTTGTCCTCCAATGACAGTGATTCGGATGAATCAAGTGAAGAATCATCGGATTCCTCGTCGGATTCCTCCACATCGAGCGGGATGAGCTTGACGACTGCCTCTTCCCGATCATCTCAGCGCAGAGGGCGGAGGAGCGGTCATCGTAGCCGCCATCGCGGTCGCAGCTGTCGTCAGAGCGAATCTCGGCAGGCAAGGAAGAAATTGAGACGAAAGTCTCATAGAATGACTTTAAAGCCTATCCCTCCAGTTAAGTACGATGGATCTGTCGACTCTAAGGCATTCCACCATTTTATGATGGAGAGTACTGCCTACATCAAGGATGGTAATGTGCCTGAGAAGAAACAAGTATTCATAGTGGCCCATTACTTAACGGGGAAGGGACATACCTTTTACACGGAAGAGGTTGCACCCGACCCATACAGTTGGCGACTCCGTGAATTCTTCAAACAATTGTTTAACTTCTGTTTCCCAGTGAATTATCGCAATATGCAGCGGGATAAGATTGCTACATTTGTGCAGAATAACCTGAGCGTGAGGGAATACTACACGAATTAAATGAAATGTGGAATACCATAGGTGAACGAAATGACCGTTTGAAGGTTGATAAATTTTGGAAAGGGCTCCGAAAAGAGTCCCAACGCGACCTGTGGAAGGATAAGTTGAATCCCCAAAGGCTACTCTTGACTCCGCTCCACATGGCACCCCGACTAGGACCCCGAAATCGGACAGTACCAACAGCGAGTAGAGCCCGTCGACGCTGCGCTCGACGTTAAGGAAGTAGCTTTTTACCTAGCTTTAGAACTCTAAAGCATTCTCTTGCCCAGCGAGAAATATCCTAGCACCCACCCGCATCTGCACCCGCACCCGCACCAGCCCTGTTCCACCTCTTTAATAGACTCGCTCATCTCAACCCTATGATCACATCAACTATGAGCGATAGTGGGCCCACTGGTGACCCACCCCCCACGGTAGCCCACACACCAACGGTGCCCCCACCTCGGACTACCGTCACAACTAGAAGGCAAACTACCGCGTATGGAATACTAACAACTGGAAAAACTAAAGAATATCTTATTAACCACCCACTAATTTCTTCTTCCATTACCAATGCGACCCAAGCTAGGAAACACCTAATCGAACGCTCCCTCCTCCAGGCAGACCAGGACCCCGACCACCCAGCCCTATGCTTGGCACTTCTTAACCTGGCAAGCACAGCCCCAGGCATCACGGCAATAGCAGTGGACGCAATTCGATCAGTGGCAATCCTCATCGATACCCTCCCCATTCACACCCCAGCCCAGCCATCTGTCAGCGCACCAGAAGGCGACACTATCGTCTCCAACTTCGAGCTCCAGATCACCTCCCTAGCGACCTGTATAGAAGACATCCACAAAGCAACAGAGACCAACAAGACCTCGGCAGAAACTCTTTCCAGAACAATAGATGAAGCAAGGGAAGACCTGCACAACACGGCCCAATTTGTAAGTGACACAACGGAAGAACTATCAGGAATCCCATCCCAGATAAAGGAAGCGATACCCAACACTCACTCCCGACAAACCACACCCCACACCCCATACAAAGATGCTCTACTGATGGAAACAACCAAGTCTCCAACAACCAGAGCTGCCCCAGGAACCTCATCACAATGTACGGATCGGACAAGGGCGAACGCAGCCATCAAAGAAAGACAAATCCTCTTAGACATCGAACCTGGCCATAACATCTTCAACGATGACACCCCCCGCGGTGAGATGGCACAGGCATTACAGAAAGCGCTGACGAACATGCAGGGACCCGAAGGACCGTCACTACAACTCAAGGCAATCACCTGTATCCGGAACGGCGGATTTGTAGCCGAAATGGCCTCTGCAGAAGCTGCAGACTGGGTAAGAGACCCAATAAGGAAACTAATCCTAACAGAAAGCCTGGGAGGCAACGTACGAGTAAAGGATAGAACGTACAACCTACTGATCCCTTTCGTCCCCATCACGACCAGAACAGACGATAAAGCTACACTACGGAACATCGAGCGCACAAACGACATCCCAACCAACTCCATCGTTCAGATGAAATGGATAAAGGACCCATGCTGGCATAAAGTGAATCAGAAAGTAGCACACGCACTGATGTCCCTCAACACTCCCCAAGCAGCAAACAAACTCATAGAACGAGGCCTATATCACGACCATGGCAGGCTCCGCCCCCAGAAGGACAAGAAAGAACCAATACAATGCCTCAAGTGCCAACGATGGGGCCACATGGCTAAGGCCTGTCCAGAAAATAAGGACACCTGCGGCACATGCGGAGGAGAACACCGACACTCGAACTGCAACTCCTACCGCACATACTACTGTGTAAACTGCAGATCCACCGAGCACAGTAGCTCGGACAAAGAATGCCCTGAATACATCATGCAGCGCGATGCACTCAATGCCCGTACCCCTGAGAACCTCATGCCTTACTTCCCGACTGAGGAACCCTGGACGCAGGAGTCACTCCCACCTAAACCGTCAGGCCCTATCATCCACTCCCAACCACCCCCCGCGTCGACAACACCACACCACCCAGGCCCTGCAATTACTCAACGCACCATCAGTTGGATGACGGAATGACAAACAGGAAAAGCAAAACAACCAACCACAGCACCTGTTGTCAATGGAAGGACCCTTGTCCCCCTCGGACAAAACACCCCAAGACGCCAATCCACTCAGCCTATTCACGCATCCCACCCCAACACCCCAGTGCCTCCCCCCCCCCTCATCCGAGACATCCCATGACCAGCCCAACCCACGACCGGACACCAACGAGCGACCACACACGCACCCCTTACCATTCCCCCCTCTCTCACCACTTCACTTCCCTGGGGGTCTCCCCATCACGCCGTCACTCCAGAACCACCAAACGCAGCAAGAGGTCACACCACCACCACCACCACCACCACCATCACCATCACCATCACTACCATTGTCCCCCCTCCCATAGACATGCAACCCGAGCATCCCACGATATCTCAACTTCGCATCTGGCAGCAGAATCTCAACACCTCCCATACCGCCCAGCTGACTCTCCTCAACAGTCCCATCTCGAATGACTGGGACATCCTAGCCATACAGGAACCCGCTCTGAACTCATTCAACAACACCAGAGCGAGTACGCACTGGAGGGTAGCATACCCGACTCGCAGGTACACCCACAACGACAAACCCAGAGCAGTAACATTAGTAAACTCTAAGATCAGCACTAACACCTGGCGACAGATCGACTTCCCCTCAGCGGACATAGTGGTCATCCAGTTCAACACGTCTAGCGGACTGTGCACGGTGGTCAATATCTATAACGACAACAACCATGATGACACAGTCGAGGCACTAGAGCAGTTCTTAAGCACTAGTGCCCCAGAACTGCGCCCGGCAGAAGAGGACCACATGATGTGGATAGGCGATTTCAACTGGCACCACCCCCTATGGGATGAAGACCGTAACAACCACCTGTTCACAGCGGCAGCTCTAGAGGCATCAGGAAAGCTCTTGGATCTAGTAGCAGACTATGGCATGGTACAGGCACTCCCCAAGGACATTCCGACGCTGCAGTCTAGCAGCACGCGGAACTGGACACGCCCGGACAACATGTTCTGCACGGAACACACCAGCCAGCTGCTGGTGTCCTGTAACACAGCACCGGAAAGGCGTGGACCTAAGACTGACCACCTCCCGATACTAACCACCCTAGACATGTCGCTACCAGTCTCGTCCGAAAACCCGCCCTGGAACTACCGAAGTGTAGATTGGGATAAGTTTAACTCTACTCTCAAAGACACACTGACCAGGGTAGCTGGACCACCGCGCATATTGGAAACAGCAGAGGAATTCCAACAAGCCGCATGCAAACTTGACTTAGTCCTCTGTCAAACAGTAGAGTCAACAGTCCCCAAGACCAAACCTCACCCCCACACGAAGAGATGGTGGACCAAGGACTTAACCAAGATGTCCGACGAACTCAAGGGCCTACGAAAACAGGTGTACGTCCTCAGGGCACTCCCGGACCACGAAGCACACACCAGGTTACAGGAGAAGGAGAACACCATGAGCAAAGAGATACAAAGAACGAAAGAAGACCACTGGAAAGAATGGCTCAATGACATGGCCGGTACCGACATCTGGATAGCACACAAGTACATATCGAACCCAGGCGGAGATGGAGGCAAAACACGTATCCCCACATTACGCAAAACAGGACCGGACGGACAGACCATCCAAGCAACAACCAACGAGGAAAAGAGCGAGATCCTCGCCCAGGCTCTGTTCCCCCCTCCTCCCACTGTCTCCACAGTCCCCACTGACTACCTATATCCAGAACCAGCGGAAGAATGGACAGCCATCACCAAAGAACAACTGATGCAAACGATCAACAACCTCAGTCCATACAAAGCGCCAGGACCCGACAGAGTGGCCAACATAGTATTTCAACGATGCCGAATCCTCACTGACTACCTTCTTCCCCTGTTCAATGCAGTCATCAACCTAAGAACATACTACGATCCATGGCGTGAATCCATAACTGTCATCCTACGCAAACCAGGCAAACCAGACTACTCGGTACCCAAGGCCTACCGCCCCATCGCACTCCTAAACACCACGGCGAAAATCCTATCGGCTATAGTAGCGGACTGTACATCCTTCATTCTAGAAACCCATAATCTCTTACCTAGCACCCACTTTGGAGGTCGCCCAGGAAGATCAACAGAAGACTCGTTACACCTACTCGAAAGCACCATCAGACATGCATGGCGACAGAAGAAGGTGGTATCAGCACTATTCCTAGATATTGAAGGAGCATTCCCAAACGCCATCACTGACCAACTAATCCACAACATGAAACTCCGCCGTCTCCCCCCGGAAATAGTCACCTACACAGAAAGAATGCTGAGGGGTAGGAAGACAAAGCTCCGCTTCGATGACTATGTATCAGAGTGGTTCGACATCACCAACGGCATAGGACAAGGCGACCCGCTATCGATGATTCTCTACATCATCTACGACTCGGACCTAGTAGAGATAGCGAAAGGAAAACAGGAGCTAACTCTAGCCTTTGTAGACGACACTGCATTCCTAGCCATCAGGAAAATGTTCCAAGAAACACACAAAATATTGGGAGAAATGTTGTGGTCGTCTAAGCATAACTCACGCTTCGAACCAAGTAAATTTGCACTGATGGACTTTACCCTAAACAGATCTAAAGAGCGACCGCCAATGACAATCCGAGGGGCGGTAATAAACCCCTCCCCCATGCATAAGTTTCTTGGAGTAATTCTCGACCAGGAACTAAGATGGCGAGAACATGCCGCATATGCAGTCGCGAAGGGAGCCCGCTATGCCATGCTCCTCAGGCGCCTCTCCAGATCAGCTCAGGGAATACCCACAAAACTTATCCGCCAATTATACAGAGCGGTAGCCATACCACGCACACTATATGCGGCCAGTATATGGCTTCAACCGACATACGACAGGGAAACCAACAGCCCTATACGAGGATCTATAGGAGCGACTAAGAGGATTGCCCAAACACAGTGCATGGCTGCACTAGCAATTACTGGGGCCATGAGATCCTCCCCCAATGACTCCATGGAGATACACGCTGACCTATACCCAGCACTGCTCCTCATACAATGCACGCTCCATAAAGCACTTATAAGGATGTCCACCCTCCCAAGCCACCACCCACTCAATCCCATCATCACGCACGTCGCCACCCGCGGCACAGTCAGACACCACAAAATGGCCATCCACAACCTAATCCGACACCTTGCAGTGGACCCTCGAACGATAGAAACCATAATCCCCCGACCCATCCGCCCTGACTCCCACACCCCATTCAGCACATCTATTGCATCGTCAAAAGAAGACGCCATCGCGGAATTCAGAAGATGCACCAACAGAACGATGATATTTACAGATGGATCTAGCACGAACGGGAAAGTAGGAGCAGCTGCATCCCTATACGTCAACTTCACACACATAGCTACCCTGCGCTATCACCTAGGCAACGACTCCGAACACACAGTCTTCAAAGCCGAAGCAGTAGGACTCATCTTAGCAGTGCAGCTGCTACTAACAAGAAGCGAAGCCTCTTTCCCAGCAACAATTTTTGTCGACAACCAAGCAGTAATACGATCAGGTGCGCGACCTGCTGCGAAACCAGGACACTATCTACTTTTCCGCTTCAGAAACCTAGTGAGACGCCTACTGAACTGAAAAAACCTAGACAACACGTCAGTCAGCCTCAACTGGATAGCTGGACATGCGGAAATAGAGGGTAACGAGCTAGCAGACAGGGAGGCAAAGTTGGCTGCAACCAGAAGAGACATGGCCAGCCCACGTTGGGACCTTCCCAAGACTCTATGAGGACGACTCCCGCACAGCACATCTGCTATCAAGCAAGCGCACGAAGCCCACCTCCAAAGGAAATGGAATGATGAGTGGAAAATATCCTCCTGCTATGCTCACATTAGATCATTAGACCCGACTCACATGTCGAAGTCATTTCTGAGGCTAACAGGACGACTACGCAAGAAGCACACTGCAATATACATCCAGCTCCGTACCGGACACATCCCGCTCAACAAGCACCTCAACAGGATCAAAAAGAGCGCCACACCTTACTGCTTGCAGTGCGGCAGTGATCAGATAGAAACAGTCCACCACTATCTGTTTGACTGCTCGAGATACGATAGAGAACGTCACATACTTCGACAAAAGCTCGGTCACAACGCACTATCAATGTATCACCTACTATCAGACAAAGCCGCTCAACAGGCGCTCTTCCAGTACATCGGAAGCACCAAACGCCTACACACTACTTTCGGTGACATCCCTGTCCCTCCCAAGCCCCAGGTTAAAACACGCCTGCAACACACAGGTACACACCAAGCCTAGACGGACAATATGCTCACAATCTATGATCTATGCTACATGCAAAGCGAAGCATGCCAACACCAGAAGCACCAACTGGTGACTATCAACATCAGTGATAGTTCGTCCTGACGCGTATGTTCACAGGTACACAACTAGAAAGGCGGAGCCACCACACCTCCAAACAATGCAGGCACCAGAGAGGAAATATGACGAAGAAACCTAAAGAGCAATACCCCCGATGCAAATGTCGCGGGACAGGAACATCCCGATCTGTCCAAGAGGAAAGCGGAACCCCCACACCAAGACCACCATACCCTCGCATCAAAACACCATAACCGCAGAACCAAAGCCAATGCACCTACGCACTTCCAGCTCAAAGTTTGTAGGCACCAACGCGGAGTAAAGGCCCCCGGAGGCCGGAAAATAAGATGCGGAAGTAGTACCCTTGGCATCCTCTTGGTCCTGCCACACCGTTACTGGGTGGCTGGGACCGTGTCTGTATAGAAACACAGACAGTAGCAATACACACAACCCTCCCCCACCACGTCTAGGTGGCACGACTAAAACGTGCGGAGGGAACGTGGCGGACCACTGGGGGACCTTATGTCCTGGCCAGTGGGGCATTCGTGCACCGGGGGGAGAGGTAGGCCACAGGGGCCTTAGTTACTTACTTAGAAGGAAGTGGAGTGCGATATGGGGTGGATCACCCCGAGACACTATAATATTGAATTAAAAAAGAAAAAAAAAAGGTTCTGTACTCTATTAGGGCTCCTAAGAAGGGTTCTAGAGCACTGTTTCATTTGTGTTTGTTGCGGGATAGCAGGGAAGTGAAATGTGAATAGTGGATTCGATGTGTCCAGGGAAGCGAGATGAATGATAGAGGGAGATGGATGTGACAGGACTCTGGGATGAAAGGACCATATGCAGAGGACTCAGGAGACACAGAGACGACCAGGTATGAATTTTCAAGTCTAACGATAGACTTGAGACGACCAAAGTACGTGCACGATGCAGGAGTGACGAGGAGAACACGTCTAGGCTCCATGATGGTATAGTCACATGATTGATAGCTTCAAAAATGGCAGAGCTATTCAAAATATCGGAATTCCGGCACTGGGCACCTAAATTTGACATTTGGGCGCTAAAAATGATTCTTCCTTTTCTCCTTCATTTCTCTATCGTTTCTTCTGCTTCTTTGGTTGTTCTGGTATGGGAGTTGGACTGCAGTAGGTTGCATTCCTCTCTCATACTGAAATGATCATCAATCCTCGGATTCTTCTGCTTCTTGGCAGTTCTCGTGCAATAGATGACTGTCAGCATTGGCATTCATCTCTCGCATCAGGATAGTCATTCTCGTGCGATAGATGGCTACTGTCATATCCATACTTTTCCAGTCGCAACTCCGGTCTAACCATGGCCCGCCTGACCTCTCCTTAGGCATAGATGCAACTCCGGATCTAGTCCGGCCATCTCCAGCCCTATAGCTGCGCACTTCCTCCGGTCCCACTTCCTCTGGTCCCACTTCCTCCGGTCCTGGACATCGCTCCAGACTTAACATTAGTTAAGTCCACCTCTGACCCTTACCTGTCCTCTTCCGACCTAGTTCCCTTGTCCCTGCTTTTCCTCTGTCGTCCCTGTAACTCTAGTTCCCCGTGTCTGCTTCTGCTCCGGTTTATTTTCCTGTCCCTGCTTTATTTTCTTGTACCTGGTTTATTTTCCTGTCTGCTTCTGCTCCATCCCTTGTCTTGACATTAAGGTGTTTACTTGTCACCGTATATACTCACCTTAGTTTCATTACTATATAAACTACCGTACTCCGGCCTAGTAGTCCTTAGATCAAATCTCAACTAAGATACTCCCCACTCTGTACTACCCATTATGCTCTCCTAATCCATCTGTTCATCTGAACTCCTTAACTCCAGCCAACTCCGGCCTCCGTCCTATCTCGTCCCCTTGGTCCTATGTCCGATCCTAGCAAGTCTCCTACTTGCACGAGGGCAAAAGCCACCTCTGTCCCAGACTTGACGCTAGACCTCTCAGGACTTATCCCACCTCTGGGATGTCCTTCGCTCCAGACAAGCTGCGCTCAACTCCGGACCACTTTCCCATGGTCCGGACTTACTCCGCAAAAACCCGGACTTACTCCCTGTGCTTCTCTAGTGCCCGGACTTCATTCGTTTGACCCGGACTTGACTCTCCGCACTAACTAGCACCTACTAGTGTCTGGACTTACCTCCTCATTAGTTCCCTGCACCTCTGGACCTCCTAGTAAGATCGCTGAGGAGAACCGGTTTTGACAGCTACAACAAGCTTGTATTCATTCTTCGCATAAGGATAGTCTTGACTTTGCATGATATGGATAGCAAGGGCTGTCTGTATCCCTCAAGTCAGGACAATCTTTCAACAGATCTTGGGTGTGCATTCTTTGCATTAATTTCATCAGCTAACTTTCTCCATGTCCACAGTACCAAACACGTTTGGTGCATGACACTGGTTCTCCTCAATGATCTTACTAGGAGGTCCAGAGGTGCAGGGGACTAATGAGGAGGTAAGTCCAGACACTAGTAGGTGCTAGTTAGTGCAGAGAGTCAAGTCCGGGTCAAATGAACAAAGTCCGGGCACTAGAGAAGCACAGGGAGTAAGTCCAGGTTTTTGCGGAGTAAGTCCAGACCACGGGAAAGTGGTCCAGAGTTGAGCACAGCTTGTCCGGAGCGAAGGACATCCCAGAGGTGGGATAAGTCCTGAGAGGTCTAGCGTCAAGTCTGGGACAGAGGTGGCTTTTGCCCTCGTGAAAGTAGGAGACTTGCTAGGATCAGACATAGGACCAAGGGAACATGATAGGATGGAGGCCAGAGTTGGCCAGAGTTCAGGAGAACAAGATGGGATTAGGAGAGAATGGTGGGTAGTACAGAGTGGGGAGTATCTTAGTTGAGATTTGATCTAAGGAAACTACTAGGCTGGAGTATAGTAGTTTATATAGTAACGAGACTAGAGGTGAGTATATATGGTGACAAGTAAACACCTTAGTCAGGACAAGGGATGGAGCAGAAGCAGACAGGAAAATAAACCAGGTACAAGAAAATAAAGCAGGGACAGGAAAATAAACTGGAGCAGAAGCAGAAACGGGGAACTAGGATTACAGGGACGACAGAGCAGATGCAGGGACAAGTAGGTAGAGGGAACTAGGTCAGAAGAGGACAAGTAAGGGTTGGAGGTGGACTTAACTAATGTTAAGTCTGGAGCGATGTCCAGGACCGGAGGAAGTGGGACCGGAGGAAGTGCCTAGCTTCTGGCAACAGTACCTTGACATGTCCTTTGAATGGCAAGACCTTTGTAGGGCCTTCTGGTGATGACGCTGTGAGTCAAAGTGTGGATTTGGGTTGGAGTAATAACCCAAACACAACACCAACAAAGGACTACAAATATATGCGAGTGGTGGTTTACCTCCGTGGTGTCCAGAGAGGATGTGCTGAGGAGGGGGGGAGGGGATCTACACCAACAGGGTGATGCAGACAATGATGCAGGATACTCCTGGGGTACAGGAGCAATAGATGACAAAGGGGATAGGGGTCTGGACTCTTCCTAAAGCTGTTATGACCATGTCCAACTCCGGATCATATCCGGTTACTCCGGTCACATTGCAGTCCTACAGCTCAACTCCGGTGGTTCTCAGTTACTCCGGTCAACGGTCGCGCAGATAACCTTCCGCTAACTATGACCCTTGGTCTAGCCCGCATACAGTCTTTACCACACTTGCCCGTCTACCCTGCCTTGACGTGAGTTCTCTGTGAACTCGTTATATCTCATACCTTGTAGTATTTTCACCAGACCTGTTTTATTTTCATCGGACCTGACTTTATTTTCGTCGGACCTGGTCTATCCCTTACTCCGGTCGTCCTTTGTCCGCCATTAGGCTGTTTACTTGTCACCGTATATACTCGTCCCTAGTTTGCACTTAGTATAAGTACTCTGTAGATTATCCTGTACTCCTCAGTCTGAAATCAACCATAGTCACTACTCCTGTCGCTGTCTCTGTCTCTGTCTCCATCATCGTCACCTTGACCGGAACCTACGCAAGGGATCAACACACTTCGTCCTTGTCGTTGAATCCAAGCGGTCACCAACTCCGGCCGGACTATCCCCTGTCCAGCCCTCTGCCCTCCTTCTTCGTCTGCCTTCGTCCGGACTTGACCGGACCCCTTACCGGAGTAGACCCGGACTTGACAGTATTTCAGACTCACACTTGTGTGGGTTCACTGTTTCCATACCTCGTACGCAAACTATTCTCCATCTCTTATGACTATGACTACACGCTCTCGCACTCGTACCACTGCAGCACTTGCTGAGGAAGCAGGTGCAGTAGACAACCTCCATCTCTCTGCCGCCCAACAAGCCCTGTCTAACTGCAGGCAACCTCCAGCTTCCGTTAGCCAATTCTGGAGCTTCACAGCTCGAAACCCTACAGCGCCTTTGACTCCGCGTCGAGATGCTGCTTCTCAGAGCCTTCGTGGTTCTGCAGACTTAGGTCACCATGAATCCGTTTCTGGTGATCGATTCCCTTACCGTCACGACCCCACTCCGGAACATCGCGAACCTGCCCGACACCAGTGGTTTGGCCCTGAGGACGGACCCAGAGGTGATCCGGATGACCCCGGAGATGGCGACAACGATGATGATGACGACGACGACTTCGTCAACGCCACAGATGAGCTAGACCCTGGCCTAGCTGTTTTCCAAAACTTAGCAGTCACCGTCAATCGCCTCTCCCACTCCTCCCGCCGGACCAATGACTCCTCCTCCTCCCATGCCAAGGTCCGTGAACCAGACACCTTCGATGGCACAGACCCCAAGAAACTCCGGACCTTCTTGGTCCAGTGCGAATTATGTTTCCAGGATCGCGCCAAAGCTTTCCACCAAGATAGGGCAAGGGTGACGTTCGCCCAGTCCTATCTAAAAGGTATGACACTGGAATGGTTCAAACCGGACCTCCTCCACTCCGGTGATCCGGCTGACCGTCCACTCTGGATGGACAGTTGGGTCCACTTTGTCGCTGAGCTCCAGAGCACCTTTGGACCTCACGACCCCATCGTTGATGCTGAATATCAGCTCGAGCATCTCCGGATGAAGGACGCTCACCGCGTTACGCGGTATATAGTAGACTTCAACCGACTCGCCTTGCAGGTCCAGGACTATGGGGATGGCACGCTCCGCCACCTGTTTTACTCTGGTCTCCTGGATCGTCTCAAGGATGAAATTGCTCAAGTCGGGAAACCCCTAACTCTGCATGGGTTGAGGGCTCTTTGCCAAGAGATCGACGCGTGCTATTGGGAGCGCAAAGACGAGATCTCTCACATGACAAAGAGTCAGCCCACCTCGTCCACAACCAAGTCCTCCAACTCCGGAGGCAACTCATCCAACTCCGGTCAGGAGAAATCCAAGACCAGAAACTCCTCCAGCTCCGCCAACCCCTCTGGCTTGTCTAAAACAACCAGCAACCAGTCCTCCTCCGGTTCCAGACCGGACTTGACCAACAAGCTTGGTAAGGATGGGAAGCTGACTGCTGACGAGCGCAAAAGGCGCCTGGACAATAACCTCTGCATGTTCTGCGGGGGTACTGGTAACTTCGCGGACAACTGTCCAAAGAAGACCAAAAAGGCCAAGGCTCGCGCTGCGGCCATCGCTGCTGAGTCCGGTAAGACGGACTCGAACTCGGGTGCCAACTCCGAGTCAAAAAAAGAGTAAGCAGCTCCCGGCCCTCCGCACAACCAGCGAGCTGCGTTGACTCCGGAAGTGCACCCAAGGAGGCCCGCCTCAACGTGTCCGCTCTCTTAGATCCTAATTCCCTTATGCCTCATGTTCTCCTTTTGTCTCACGATTTACCAGAACTTCGTGCGCTTGTGGACTCCGATTCCACGCACTGTTTTGTAGATACCCAATATGCTCTCGGACACTCCCTCTCCACTTACTCCGTTCCCCCGATTGTACTCCGGCTCTTTGACGGTACCTTGAATTTTGTAATTACTCAAGCCGTCGATCTATCAGTGAAATTTCCCGCATCCGGTGATGTCACCCCTATGACCTTCTACCTCACTCCGTTAGACTCTGAATGCTCGATTGTCCTTGGACATAACTGGCTCACCCGCTACAATCCGTTGATTGACTGGGTACTGAGCAGTTTAACTTTCCGGACCCCTGCACCAAGTTTGCTAGCGCCCCCCTCTCCGGTTCAGTCCGGTAACCCTGTCTCCGGCCTCTCTGGCCAATCTGACCCCGGCCTCGCGCCATCTGTCGACACTCCGGTTTGCACCCCTCCGCACATCTCTCTGATAAACGCAGCTGCATTCGTGCGTGCGTGCAAATTAGAGGGATCTACCAAATACCAACTTCAGCTGCGTCCCTCTGACTCAGCAAAGGCTCGTTCTTCCTCCGCCTCTACTCCGCCGGACTTGGACATAGTTCCTCCAGAGTATTGCAATTATGCAGACGTGTTCAGTAAGGCAAAGGCCTCTGAACTTCCCCCGCATTGCGAGTACGATCTGAAGATCGACCTCGAAGAAGGTACCTCTCCACCTTTGGGAACCCTCTACTCACTGTCTCCAGTTGAACTCTCCGCTCTCCGGACTTTCATCGACGAGAATCTCAATACAGGTTTCATCCGTCCTACCGCTTCCTCCCACGCTGCTCCGGTCCTCTTCGTAAAGAAGAAGGACGGCTCACTCCACCTCTGCGTTGACTTCCGACGCCTAAACAAAATTACCAAGAAGGATCGCTACCCACTCCCCCTTATATCTGACCTACTAGACTCCCCTAGCCGTGCTAAGATCTACTCAAAGATCGACCTCCGGCACACGTACCATCTAGTCCAGATTGCTCCGGGCGATGAATGGAAGACTGCCTTCCGTACGCGCTATGGGTCTTACGAGTGGTTGGTAATGCCCTTTGGCCTCACTAACGCCCCTGCAGCCTTCCAGCGCTTTGTCAACACCATCTTCGCTGACATGCTGGACGTCTGCATCGTCGTGTACCTCGACGACATCCTCATTTACTCCGAGGATATGGAGTCCCACCAGCAGCACGTCCGGGAAGTGCTCCGCCGTCTCCAGTTGCATGGCCTCTTTGCCAAACCGGAGAAATGCGAGTTCCACTTGGACTCGGTAGAGTATCTTGGCTACCGCCTCTCTCCGGACGGTTTGACTATGTCTCCGGACAAGATCCAAACTATCTCCGACTGGCCTGAACCTCGAAAGGTAAAAGACATCCAGTCCTTCTTGGGCTTTGCCAATTTCTACCGCTGGTTTATATTCAACTACTCTGACATTGTGGTTCCCCTTACCCGGCTCACCCGGAAAGATGCTCCTTGGAACTTCTCCGAGGACTGTCGACGTTCCTTCAATGCTCTCAAGCACACCTTCACCACTGCACCCATCCTCACTCACTTTGTTCCGGACACCCCTATTATCGTGGAAACAGACGCCTCCGACTACGCTGTCGCTGGCATCTTGTCTATTACTTGCGCCAACGGAGAGATTTGTCCGGTCGCCTACTACTCCCGGACTTTGACTGCTCCGGAGTTAAACTACGACACCCACGATAAGGAATTGCTTGCCATCTTCGAAGCATTCCAGAACTGGCGCCATTACCTTGAAGGCTCCGCCTCTCCTATTGACATCGTCACGGACCACAAGAATCTCAAGTACTTCTCGACTTCAAAAGTACTCTCCTGCCGGCAAGCCCAGTGGTCCGAGTTTTTATTACAGTTTAATCTTGTCATTCGCTTCTGCCCTGGTAAGCTCGGTGCCAAGCCTGACGCTCTCACTAGACGATGGGACATCTACCCCAAAGAGGGGGATAGTGGCTACGCCCGGGTCAACCCCCAAAACCTTAGGCCGGTGTTCACTCAAGAACAACTCTCTAACTCTCTTCGCGCTACTTACCTAGAGTTTCCAGTTCTCCGTGCAGCTGCAATCATGGACGTGGAAACACTCCATAGCGACATCCTGTCCACACTACCCTCTGATCCCATTGCCCAGATCCACCTCGCAGATCCACCGGACTCTCGCTGGTCCACCGACGAGGCTGGATTCCTTCGACTAGACGGTCGTATATACATACCGGACTTGGACGACCTCCGTCTCCGGGTTCTCCGGTATCGACACGATCACCCACTCGCTGGTCACTTTGGGCAAAACCGGACTCTAGAACTAATCCGGCATGAATATACTTGGCCCGGTCTCAGGACCTTCGTCAAAGACTACATCCGGTCCTGTACCTCCTGCGCAAGAGCTAAGACACCACGCCATAGGCCCTACGGGTTGCTGAAACAGCTCCCTGTACCGGAGAAGCCTTGGAACTCCATCTCAATGGACTTCATAGAGCAACTCCCTTCATCTACTGGCTTTACCGCCATCCTGGTCGTGGTAGACAGGCTTTCTAAACAAGCCATTTTCATCCCTACTCATGACACCATCACTAGCCTGGAGCTTGCAAAACTCTTCCTGCTCCATGTATTCTCCAAGCACGGTGTTCCCGCCCACGTCACCTCAGATCGCAGTACAGAGTTTGTCTCTCACTTCTTCCAGTCACTCGGAAAGGCCCTCAACATGTGCCTCCACTTCACCTCCGGTTACCACCCGGAGGGCGATGGCCAGACAGAGCAGTCTAACCAGACACTGGAACAGTACCTCCGGATCTACTGCAACTACCAGCAGGACAACTGGGCGGACTTACTCCCACTGGCGGAGTTCGCATACAACAATGCACCAAGTGCTACCACCGGAGTCTCTCCATTCTTTGCTAACAAGGGCTACCACCCTAACATCTCTGTCTACCCAGAACGCGACATGACTTCAGCTCGGGCTCGTGACTATGCAGTCGACCTTGAGTCGCTGCATCAATACCTTCGAGAAGAAATGGCCAACGCACAACTTCGCTACCAAGGTCCGGCTGATGCCAAACGTACTCCGGCACCGGACTTCAAAGTAGGCGATCAAGTATACGTGAAAGCCAAATACTTCCAGTCTACTCGACCATCCAAAAAGCTATCAGAAAAGAATCTTGGGCCCTACACTATCATAGCACAAGTAGGCTCTCTCTCTTTTACGCTACGCCTTCCAGATTCCATGCGCGCCGTTCACCCCGTCTTCCACGTCTCCCAACTCAAACCGGCCATACCCAACACTATACTGGACCGGATACAGCCTCCTCCGCCACCAGTCAAAGTAGATGGTGAACCGGAGTTCGAGATCTCTGAGATTCTCGACTCCAAGGTTGACCGTTGACGAAAATCGTGCAAACTGCTGTACTTGGTACGTTGGTCTGGTTATGAGGGAACTGACGAAGAAACCTCTTGGCTACTCGCCACTGAGCTAGGCAATGCTACGGAATTACTTGAAGACTACCATGTCCGGTACCCGGACAAACCCGGACCACTCGCGTCCATGTAGTAATACTCTCATCTCCGTTTCTCTCTTATCTGTCTCTCCTTCTCTGTTTCATTTTGTCTGGTAATATCACTCACTAAACTCAGGTCACTTTTCTTTATAAACAAAAAGTAAAACTAATTTACATTCTATTTACAAAGTCCGGACCGGACCACTTACTCCGGCACAGCGCCGCCAGGGTTCTCTTGCTCCTCTTGGAGCCCCTGGACCTCCTGTTCGACCTCCTCCGGGTCGACCTCCAGCTCGCTATCCTCTGACTCCTCGTCTTCGTCCCAGGGCGCCGTGAAGAATTGGCACTCCTCAAGAAAGGTCTCGAGGCCGGCCGTCAGCCGCTCGTTCCCTTTGGCCACAGAGCGGGTGGCATCCGCTACCCAGCGCATCTGTCCGGTCATCTCTTCCACCACTCTGGTCAGCCTGTCCAGCCGCTCTAGGAACAGTACAGGGTCGAACCCGGACCGTTGCCCAGACGGCCCCGGTACCTCGACGATGTCGTCGTCGTCGTCGACCACCTTCACAACCGTCTTCTTCTTTTTCCGCTTCTCCCCTCCTCGCGGCGACGTTGCGACCTCCTTCGCCTTGCCCTTCCCTTTGTCCACTACCGGACCCGGACCTCCCACCTCCGGCCACTCGCACCGCTCCTTGAGCCCGGCGCACTTCATGCATGCGCGTTGCTTGGGCTTTTCAGGGTCCCGCTCACACTTGGCCTTGTGCTTGGCAC